>OU015475.1:2621925-2735329 GCA_907164805.1 Brachyptera putata
GGGGAAACGATAGCAAAAAAAGAAACACTCTTGTAAATACTTCGCTATTTTTCTCTTGTCTATTTTTTTTTGTCCGTCTTTTTCCCTTTCCGTCTCTCCCCCCTCTTCTTCTCACATCACGTCTTCTATCTCTCTCGTCGCAGGACCTCGGCTTGCTGATGAGGGCGTCGTCCAAGTCCAGACTAACGTCGTCATGGGCAACACGAGGTTCAACAGGAAAGTCGTTCCGTTGAGCAACAAGGTGCTGCCACTGTTGTGGGTGGAAGACGTGAGTACCGGCGTGAACGAAAGATGAACTACCGAGTAGTGATGCGTTACGGTAACAAATTCGGAAACTGGTAGTAGGAGAAATGACCGGGACAGTACCTGGGTAATTTCAAAATAAATGAAGGTTGTGATTTCATGGAGAAATTACATCGAGATTAACAAAACTATTGTTAAAAAAGTGATTACTTTCGAAATATCGTAACTTGCGTGTTTTCGTATTTGCAGCCTCTAAACGATTTTTGCCTCACTATCTCCCTCCCCTCCCCTCCCCCCTCCCTTCCCTTTCTCCCCCCCTTCACCCCGAGTTTGCTGTCCTGATTGTGAGCTATGGGTTTGTAATGATATACGTTCTATGTCACGGGGGTCCCCTTCCTTGGATTTTCCAAAAAAAAATCTGTTGAAATTGACAATAGAAACTTGGAAGGATTATCTTTCACTTCCAAGAATATACGTATGTCTATTTATTGGAGATATATGAATTTAAAATGTAACAATGCACAATCTAAATTTTTTTTTTTTTTTTTTAATAACATCGAAACTTCATACAAAATCATTGTTCCCCTATTAAGGCTATAAGGATGAGAGTAGTATCGTTTGGACGGGGCACCACAAGGGCGATCTTACCACCCCATTTTATTATTATTTAAAAAATAAGCAAGGAACTTTGACACCAGGTATACGCTGTCTGTGACCACACATCTCCGCCGCAGATAAAAGTCTTCAGTTGTCGAAAGTCCGGAACACAATATAAACTGTTTTTGCGATATATCCAGACACTACCTATATACATTGGTATTAGGAATAATCCAACCACACGAATGTTGATATCTTTCACTTCGAACTAAGTCTCTTAGGCAGTGTTCACTTCTTCCAATGACAGCAGGTGCAAGTTCATCTATACAAAGGTTAAAAATTAGGAGTGATAGCCCTCGATATAACTCGATATAATTCAAACTAGCAAAATGCCAAACTAATAAATTCTATCTATTCTTTACACCATCCCACACTGGCGTAACGAAAGACGACTAAATCAAACTTTGTTGCCGTCAGGTATTCGAGGAACTCCCCGGGACTTGCTCTTCCAGCTGACGTTCCTCCTCAAGATAGCGCCCGTCGTCCAGACCGCCCTGATGTTAGCGCTCGGCTGCGCTGGCATCGTCATGGTGACGATAACAGCTATGAACTTTGTCAGCACCATCCGGGTGTCCGGAAGGAGGAACAGGAAGGTGTCGCAGGTCTGGAATCCGACGGCCGGTTACAGGAATGCTCAGATCGTGCCGATATTGAGGAGGGAGAGTTTACCGGCGGCGTGACGGAGTGTACGGAGGAAATATGTTACGGAGGGAAATATGTTACAGACAATATACATTCCAGACACAAACATTTGAGACAAAATATGTTACATACAGATAGAGAATATGTACATAGAAAATATCTTCAAGACAAAATGTGTTACAGACAGAATATGTTACAAACATATGTTACAGACAAAATATGATGGAGACAAAATATGTTCCAGACCAAATATGTTCCAGACCAAATATGTTCCAGACCAAATATGTTCCAGACCAAATATGTTTCAGACCAAATATGGACAAAATATGTACTGAAAAGATATGCTACCGACGAATCTAATTTCGACAAAATGTGTACATAGAGATGGAGAATTTGTTCCAGACCAAATATCTTCGAGACAAAATATGTTATACAGACAGAATATGTTACAGATGGAATATGTTACAGACAAAAAATATTTTAAGGGCAAAATATGTACTACAGACCATACACATTCCAGACTGAGTATGTACGGACGATATATGTTACATAGAGACTAGAGAATATGTTACAGGAAAAATTGGATCAGAGAACATAATGGCATTCAATAATTTTGACTTGGCCAAAGCTCAAGATCACATCGATTTAGAATATAATTTGAAATGAATCTGTCATGCCGAAGTGGAAAGATTCAATGAACCATCCTTAGCTCTGGAGATGCATCGGATCTGGGAGTATAGCTATCTACGATGGATACACAACTGAGCTCAACGTTGTTCTGGATCTATGAAACCGATCTAAGCCACTGAGATCGACTACTCAGGCATTCAGAGCCCCGTAGCTTTGAAGAAACAGAAAGCCGTAGCTTTGAAGAATCTGTTCGAGTGAACGTAATACCGCATCACAATCTCAGACATCCCAATCGTGAGCTATTATTGAGTGATTAATATAATAATGTAAATAAAGTTATATAATTCAAACATTTTTATTATGTATATGTTCATGACATGTAGGGTATACTAGTGAAATATGTATGGTAGCTATCACTGTTAATATAAGTGGTAATGTATTTTAAAATAAATTATTATTGAAATATAAAACGGATCCTATTCATTTATGCTGAAAATGTTGCTGTTTTTAACCATTCCAATATAGTTTGAAATACAATATTTGAATGATAATGTTCATAAAAAATGATAATTCGAAATGTAAACCTATCAATATTGACAAAAAATGTGGAACGCTTCACGATTTTGCGTGTCATCCTTGCGCAGGGGCCATGCTAATCTTCTCTGTATCGTTCCAATTTTAGTATATGTACCGCCGAAGCGAGTACGAGTAGTCGTGTTGAAAATGTTGTATATATAAACCGTTGAAAAAAAATAGCACTTGTGGGTTCACGAATGTTTCAAAATTATATTAAATATTCACGAAAAGTAAAAATTGAACTTCTTTATATCGTATAGATAGATTTACTATCATTTATTTCAATAAATATCTCAATATTTATTCAGCAATATTATTAAAATTGCTATAATAGTTCAAAACAAAGAATATTCGAGTTCCATCCAATATGGTGGTGGTGCTCTCTCGCTAGAGTATTATTTTCGTCGATTGAACAGTACCCTACCTTCGTTGCCTACCTTCTAGTCGCATGCGCATTGTGCACTGCAGTCACAGATGAAAGTTGGTGTCATATTCTTAGGTTATAATTTTTGTCTTTCAGTTTTGTTCTGAATGAAGAAAGCAGAGTATACCGAATAGTGCGTATACCAAGGTATATACCGTATAACATATACTGAAATCTTGAGCATTATTTGAAATATTGAAAGTACCAGCTATAATGATATTATTGTCACTTGGCATTGTAGGCGTAGTATTATAAAGCCAATGACATGGTCAAGGCAATTGGTAGTGATGCCATAGCATTGAGATTGTAGTCTCAATGGCCATAGTGATGGCCTACAGCATTGATAAATCAATCCCTACGCCCATTGACTTCGTAGAAGCCCTGTCCTACTGGCACAGTATAGAGAGAACCCAGTTAGCGTCACTCGGGTATACATAGGCCTACGCAATAGAACTACTTGCTGCAATTGAAAAATAAGTTTTGACCATCTAAGGACCTAGTCTGTGCTTTTACCATAATGACATGATACGCAAACAAGATTGCTTAGTCAACCGCAGCGCTTTTTTGGCTGCGGCGTAAGAGTATTTATGTACTCAGTGACAGTGTCCATGGTTCGTTGATTATCACCCACCATGTATCAGTCGCTATAAACAGTATCACATACGTTCGAGTCCCGCATAAGGCATGGGTTTTTGTAAACGTCCTTTCACCTATCGTTACTTCATGCGCAAAATGACCTTGCTGTCGACACGCTAACTAACCACTGTAGTTTCATAATCACCTGCTCATTTGTACCCCCGTATAACCTAGCTGTTGGTGGGATCGTTAAGCAGTGTCAAAATCGATAAATAGATCAAAATATAGTTTTCGACACTTGGAATTTCTATTAGATACAGTCACATTTTTCTAACGAGTACTTTTTCATTAATTGACAATTTTTCAATATATTAATTATATTGTTCCATTATTATAAGAAAGCCTTTGTGAACAATAACGATAAAAAACAATAATTCAAGAATAAAAACAAAAATACAATAATCAATTGTTACAATCTTACGTGTTTCAGCATTTAATCGTAGAGTCCTTGTAAGAGGCTACCGTAGTATTCTTCCCCTTGATACTGAGGGATAGAAGCAGGATGGACCTAGATCCTCTAGCCTTGGTGAAAGTGGAGATGAATGAGGTGGACGAACCAATAAATGCGTTGGAATCAGGTAATGTATATCGAATACCGTTGTCTCCTCAACAATAGCAGATAATTTCGTGTTAATCGGTACGAAACGGGTGGGGTTACTCAAGGTTGGTGTCCTTACCTTCAAAGATGGTGGACTGTGATCAACGTTCTCGTAAATTCATACTGTTTAGGAGAGTTTATTTTTATATTGAGTTTTAACGACGCACTGTTATGATAGCGCAGGTCTGATGGCGTCAGATGGATGATTATTGAGATGATGGGATAATGAGATGAAGGTTCTTGGGTGATGGGAAGGATAGTAGAAAGGTAGCTGTCATGACCGACTTATTGTGGGCACCATCCCAGCATTAGCCTGGACTACAGAGGGAAACCATGAAAAACCTCTGTAGAGCTGGTCGGGCGGCGGGGATCGAACCCTCGCCTCCCGGATCACATGAAGCGAGCGCGTTAAGCACTGCGCTGCATGTGCCGGTGAGAGTTTATTTAATTCTAGGATAATAATTCTATGTTTCAGGTGCCTTTTTCGATAGATTTGAAGTTTATTCATTAGAAAACATTGGCAAAATTGGGGGTGGTACCGAGTATGACAAATTTACCCGATACCAGTAATCTACCGCTTCTATTAGCGTCTAGGCGCGTGGACGCGTACGTGCAACTACCTGCGGTAGTGCGGACAGGCCGTGAACGAATGTGTGCGTGTTTTGTACTTACACGTTCCAATGCATTGTATTTAATATATCGTCAGCATTACGTCATATTGACACGGGACTTGTACTTTCATCTAGAAGATGGATTGTGATAGCCTACCTCTGTTGTTATGAGTATCATACGACTATATTGGTACGTATCAAATTATGTAACAGTTTGATCTTGTTCTTGACCGTAGTGACTGCTACCCCTATCGAGCAAGATCCCAGCGATTGTGAAGTAACGGCACAGTTCTTCAAGCCAGGCATCTCGGCTATGGGGCGAAGAGTAGATCAGGACGAGCTACTTGTGCTCAAAAAGGAAGTCCCGGAAATCCCGGATGAATGTGCATCCGAGCCGGAAGAAGTAGACCAGTTCGCTTTTGTAACGGTTAAAGAAGAACCATTCGAAGAGTGTAAGTATACCTATTTTTTATACTAAGCAAACGCATCATTAGCGAGATATTATACGGTATGAATTTCGCACGAAAACTCTTCACACCTTGATTTCAATTCGATCTTTGACAAGCGGGTCAGGACAGGAAATTAATAGTTTCACTGCAGGTATGCAAGTTTCTTAGCAGACCTGGGCAATTCGTTATAAAGAATAATTCCAATATCGATAGCCAAAGAATATCGGTTAATAGAAATAAAATCTTCCTGACCCATAACCCTTAGCCAAAAGGATTTATATCATATTTAAAAAGTAACAAAAAAGAAGCAACGCGTGGAATTGAACCGTGAACGCAAGCCAAACGCTTCACTGCCTAAGCTGGACCTTCATGGTCCATGGTCTGCAGTGAACAGCCATTATTAATGAATGATTTTCTCTAATAATTATAATGATTTATTTGTATTTGCAGTGTCCAAAACCCAATCAGACGATAACATCAAAAATCCTGAAACAGACTTCCCGTCAGCAATTACACTTGAAACATCTACGAGTGTGGACAAAGACATTGAACCTTCAACGACCGTCGCTACTACAAAGAAGATCAAAAAAAGAGAAACATCCTCCAAGAATAGAAGAAAGAAACCTAATAAAGAGTCAGTCACTAAAGAAGTAAAGACCAAAAAACCTAATAAAGAGTCAGTCACTAAAGAAGTAAACACCAAAAAAGAGAAAAAACAAAAACAAACGCGACTAAAACGACCGTAACAATCGCCGAGACAACATGCAGCGTCTGCGCTATTACGCGGCTCGTAAATACGACCTGATGCGTCACATGCGCAAACACACCGGCGAGAAACCTTTCCACTGTGCCGAGTGTTCCTACAATTGTAGCTCCTCCTCCAACTACAACGCCACATGTTGATCCATAGCGGTATCCAACCGTTCCAATGCAACGTCTGTCCGTTCAAATGTAATCAATCGTCAAATCTCAAAACGCATATGATGAACATACCGGCGAAAAACCTTTCCAGTGCAAAGAATGTTTCTTTCAAATGTCGAACCTCAGGAAATTTAAAAACTCACGTTATGATTCATCACACGCATGAAATGCCCTTCAAATGTAAAGAATGTCCTTACCAAAGCAAAACGGCACAATGTCTAAAGACACACACGTTGATACATGGCAACGCAAAACCGTATCCGTGTAATGAATGTCCGAAAGTTTTCAGTAAAGCATTCACCCTGAAGGCTCATATGTTAAAACACTCCGGAGTACATCCTTTTCAATGTCCTGATTGTCCTTATAAAGGAAGACGAGCGAGTAATCTCCGGAATCACGTGATGATCCATACGGGTGAACAGCCGTACCATTGTAGAGCGTGCGCGTTTAAATGTACGCGGCCGAGTCTGTTGAAGGCTCATATGCTTAAACATAGCGTGGAAGGGGAGTATGAGTGTAAGGAGTGTTCGATTCAGTATAAAACATTAGGTTTTCTTAAGAGGCATATGTTGATGCATCAACAGGATTACACTGCAGAGAATGTTGTTGTGAATACACAACACCAAGTTAGCTAAATGATTCCAGGACTGAATATTTCCGAGGAGCTGTTACTCTAACCCATGACTACCAATAACATAACGGGATAGCAACTTGATCATTTCCTTTCGCACCATGCGGGAATCAAAGGGATGCCGTCATACTCAATTTACTGGTAGTATTATATATTGATTCATAAAAGTAATATGTGTAATGCACTCTGTGAATCCAGCTCTTCCCAATTGTATTAAGCAACGTTGGAATACATTTCATTTGAATTGGGACACTCTGAATTTTAAATACGTGTGTAAAAGCATTGGACCCCTAGTCAAGAGCCATACTGCCACATTTACCAATTGATAACTGCATTAATTACTTGACATCTGCGAGAAAGAACAGAAACAATGCAAGTACTCAACTATGTACTTTACATTGAAATACAAGCTGAATGCGTACGTTTTGATTTGAAATTGCGAATCTCAAAAATGTACACTTCAGCGCGTCACATTTTTTGCTTCCATCATGGTGAGAAGACGTCCAATGTTGAAAGTATATAACTTACGCCATGTTGCTTATCCCGTTACGTCATTGGTAGTCATAGCTATAACTTCTGCAAAGTTCCTTTGCAATTAAATGGGAATTCATTTACTCAGGCGCGGACTGGCTCCAAAAGGCCCGGGGTGCTGACTTGTGAAGTAGGCCCGTAAAAGTTAGTGCCACACTCACGCAGCGGCCGCCGGAAGCATCCTCGCTGATCAGTAATAATCAATCGAAATAGTAATTGATTAATAGCATATACATTTCAACTACAATGTTTACAAACATAAAAAGTATTGAAGTGAGAGTTTTTCTTAACGATGAACTCTGTCCCAGCTTGTCGATGATGTGTATATTATGATAGTGTATTATGATTGTGTAATTAATATTCATATAGATATATTCGAACCATTGTATAATAACTATTGTATGCTGAATTGCTGATACTCATTGTACATTTTGATCGTATAAGAAAATTTGTTGATTGTTATATTGTTTTATTTGTTTATTTGTTTGTGGCCTACCGCCTCTGTGAATGACAGCGCTTGCGGGACAATTCTTGGTTATGTTAGGCTATCCTAACCAATAGTTTACTGCGTGATATAAGAAAAGGTCCAATTCTTCCCCAACCCTATATTGTGAAGTGGAATGCTGGTATTTGAAATGTATATTAGATTATAATATTTTTAAAATGATGATGATTGAATATATTGTAATGCTGAATGATGGTTGCAATAAACACTTGGCCACAGATTTATGTTGAATATTAAAAGCTCACAAATATTTGTGCGTTCAGAAAGGCACTATAGGCTGGGGCTTTTATCCATTGTTGGAACGAATTATTGCCTTGGACATCGTCAAATTTGAGATTTAACGTACTTGAACCATGTTGGACTCATTGATACTGTTTCGGATCATTACATGTATACGTTCTGTATTATGACATTTTCAAATTTCAGAGAAATAAATTAAAAATCGAAAATCAATTCACTCATAACTTACTCATTCACTAATATTCTGTGTTTTTGTTTGATAATTTTCAATGTATTTGACTTTCCGTTGTTGGCAACACTGCAACCAATAATTGTGGGACTTTTTTCCTCAAGTGTTGGCTGCACTACAGCTTTCACTTGACACCTTTGCTTGACACTTTGACCATTAAGTATTATAGGTTGACGGCTGTTGTTAGTATCTTGAGTTATATTTTATCCTGGAAGGAGATAGCAGATTGGAACCAAGGTATAAACCATTGTAACATACTGAAATCGGTATCATCAGTTGAAGCATTTGAATTACAAGCTTTAATGATTAGGCCTAGGCCTATGTTGTCCTGGCAATCGGTAATGATGCCATTAAGTATACAGGGGACCTGTATACTTAATGATGATGCCATATAGTGAAAGCCTACGGCCACAGTGTTTGTAGTACACTTTCTCGATCCTGTGGCCTATGTCATCGACCCTGTAGGCCTAAATGGCCAGCCAGTGGACTATAGAAGAACGATTGCTTGCCTCAGAGTACTGAAGTCTTCTATCTTTCAGGTACCGGTAATTAAGTACGCGCTAATATGATTATACAGTCATGTATTCAAAGCAATGGTAACAATGCCACTTCGTGAAGGTCTATGACCGTGAACAATCTCAATGCTATGACCCAATAATGTATTGATGGTTGCGTTGATTTACGGAACCCATTATGGTTGCTGAACTCGCTATGCCACCAACGTAGAAAATATCTACCAATTTACTGTCCAAATCTATAAACCGTAGCCTAATATGTTTCATCTGTATCCAGCTTTTTCATTTAGCTGTAATTTTTTTTGTGACCACCATATATGGTAGGATTAAATTATATGTTTATATTGATGCAACGTTTTTTAACCATAGGACCATATCACATGAATTTTAGAAGTATAGTATTGTATTTTGGATGAATTGAAAATGGATAAATAAAGTAAATGAATGAATAAATGCTTAGATCATAGATACATATTATTCTATGATATTACCTTACCGTACCGTGATACGTCACTCCTGCGGCCAACTAGCGGCAAGCTCGTTCCGATCTCGGCGGCCATATTGGACGTTACAAATAGCTTCTGAGCAAGGCCTTCTATATTATTGTATTGTATTGTATTGTTTTGTTTTTTAATGTTGCTTACGACCCCACCAACAGCTAGGTTTAGGGGGTACGTATGAGCGGGTGATAATGAAACGATGAAGTGATGATAGGTGAAAGGACATTTACAAAAACCCATGCCTTATGCGGGGCTCGAACCCGCGCCCAACGGTGACTTCAGTTACTACCGCTAGCGATAATTGACTTAGCCACCGGGGCGGCTGTATTATATTGTATATATTTATTGTTTAGCTAAGAGCTATTACATTTACAGGTTTTACATGTTATACATACTATTAATTTTTCTTATAAAAACTCTAATCATTGTTTTTTTCTCTTAATTGTAACATATTATGTTTTTGATGGGGCAGGAGAAGACATGACAGAGCAGTAGTTGTAAAGGGTGCTAGATTAGATGTGGGTACATTTTCTTTCATAATTAGGACAGGTAAGGACTGGAATGAACTTGGTAGAAGTGTTTTTGAGGGGGATGAATATGGGTAAAACAATTCCGGCAGAAGGTTAGGGAGGCGGGCAAACCGTCGTGATCAAAGGTAGGGAACTTGCCACCGTGCATTTTTGCGCAACTGTACGAGTTGATAATAATAATAATAATAATGATATTATTTGTTTCAGAATTCAATCGTAGAGTTCTTGTAAGTGGACCAAACGTAGCATTCTACTCCTGTTTCGTATACAAGAACATCAGGATGGACCTAGATCCCCTAGCCTTGGTGACAGTGGAGCTCAATGATGTGGACGACGTTGTGGTGAAGGAAGAACCATTGGATGAGTTTGAATCAGGTATAAAATAACCACAACCACACACACACATATATATATATATATATTATCTATATAAAAGGCTCAGCGTGTCTGTCTGTCTGTAAGGATGGTGGTGATCGCGGGGCAGGGAGGTGGTGGGGGGATAGTGGGGGAGGCATGGATGACGGGCGGAGAAGGGAGGGAGAGGAGGGAGGCGCACCGCCCTGATCATTGTGATCATGATGAGTGTGATCATTGACACTTTGTTGTGCGTAAATCACTTCACATTTCGCCATTCTGGAGGAGAACGGAAGGTGCGAAGGAATTTACGCGTAATTGGGTTAGTGCCTAGTGATGCTGTGCGTTCAAGGTATATGCAGTGCGACAGTGGGAAGTGCCCCGCGTTTTAAACGCGGGGCTAAGGCTAATATATATATATTATCTATATAAAAGGCTAAACATGTCTGTCTGTCTGTAAGGATGGTGGTGATCGCGGGGCAGGGTGGTGGGTGGTGGGGGGGGTGGGGGGGAAGGTGAGGGAGGCATTGATGATGGGCGGAGAAGGGAGGGAGAGGAGGGAGGCGCACCGCCCTGATCATTTTGATCATGATGAGTGTGATCATTGACACTTTGTTGTGCGTAAATCACTTCACACTTCGCTTGAAGATGAGCACGTGGCTGTCGAAAGATGCTTGGTGTGGGCAAGGGAAAAGTGCATGCGTAGAAGTTCTGGACAATTCCATTTGGGCGGGACCTACTATACGAGAATATTCGATTTGTAACATGGTAAACATTTGATGGGTAACTACATTCATTCAGTATTTAGCAACGAACGGCGGGGGGCAGCTTACACCATAAGAAGAACGTATCACCATTTACAATTGGTGCGTGCTACAGAACAACAATAGGCGATTAATGTAGATATACCGTATGCAATCGCGCCACGAATATTCACGAAAATAACTTGCTGAAATGATAATGCTTCATAATGGATACATTAGAGGGCCGGCGCCTCAGCTGAAATTATGGATCTATGCAAATAACTCCACATATGAGAATCCACACTGTTTACACATTTCTAAAACAACAACTCAGGGCAGGGACGTGAGTAGGTATATTCAACTCCCCTCCCTCCCCCTCTCAGGTCCTTATTCATCCTTTACGCCACGGACTCTGAGACACGAGGTACGTTGGGATTTAGAAGATATATGCCGCCGGCATCCGAACATATGTCACGTATTATTTGGCCACAGAGTATACAATGATCGAAAAGACACTGCAGCGAAATGAACAGTGCAACTCGAATCTAGATTCCTTTGAACTCACAGTAGGAAATTACCTTATACACGTTTCGATGCCACACAACGACGTTGCAATTTCTCATTTCTAACAATAGTGCATGATGGGATTCATTTAATTTCAGCTGTTGAACATAACAATTTGGGATTTATAAGCAATAACACCACTGCAATAACAGACACGGACAACGAATGTGCAATAGCTGGAAGACCAAGACGATGGGAAGCAGATCATGACGACAATGTGATACAAGAAACGCAAGAGAAGCACGCAAGAGAAGCAGAGGCACAGCGTATTCGTCGTGCCCAAGAAACTCCGCAAGAATCATATCTTCGACGTAGGGCAGATGCGGAGGCGCGGCGCATGGCCCGGAGTCGAGAAACGCCGCAGCAGGCGCAGGCGCGGCGCGAGGCAGCTGCGGAGGCGCGGCGCGTCGCCCGGAGTCGAGAAACACCGGAGCAGACAGAGAAGCGCCGTAGAGCCAACGTTGCTGCCCGTCGGTCGATGCAGGAACGACGAACTCACGAACAACTCACGATTCAATTTGCCGAAGCTCAAACGTCGACAATATCCGATCATTCCGGGATACATCATGACAATTAATAAAGCAGAAGGACACATTCGAACACAGTCGGTATCTACCTCGATGACCCGGTATTCGCGCATGGACAGCTGTGTGTCGCCCTATCGCGATCGCGACAGCCTGAAAACATCAAAATTTACGTGCGGACAACAGGACTACAAGGACGACTGTTGGCCGATGAGAGATATTTTACTCAAAACATTACTTACTTTTTTTACTTTTTTTTTTTTTTTTTTTTTCCAATGTATGCTTAACGACCCCACCAACAGCTAGGTTATACGGGGGTACGAATGAGCAGGTGATGATGAAACGATGAAGTGATGATGAGTGAAAGGACGTTCACAAAAACCCATGTCTTATGCGGGACTCGAACCCACGCCCAACGGTGACTCCAGTTACTACCGCTAGCGATAATTGACTGGGCTACCGCGAGGTGTTGAAGCAATAACCGCACTTATGAACAACACGACAGACTGTCAAGAGTACTTGAAAATGCCACTGATGAACACAACCGACAAACCACCATTACTGCCGTTCACGTTGCTACAAGACGTCACTGTCTGCATCGAGCCGAAGCTGGACAACAACTTAACGTGTTGGGTGATACTTTCCAATTCTGTTCTTCATAATTTACATCGTAATAGTTACTACAATTATACCAATGATAATAAAAATAATTACTAATATATTTATATGGAGCCCCGTGTTTAGAAACACGGGGGCTACAGCTAGTATATACAGTGAAACCTCGAGGCATCGTTCCCGGATCCATCGTTTTCCCGCTTGTATCATTCATTTTTTCTCACCCCACTTCCATATAATCAATGTTAAATTTTCCTGGATGGATCGTTTTCCTGCATGGATGGTTTCATTTTCATGGTTCCTTACAAACGATGGTTGAGGTTTCACTGTATATGGAGCCCCGTATTTACAAACATGGGGGCAACAGCCAGTATATATATATTTCTCAATCCCAGATAACCAATTAGATTGGGCGAGGGGGTGTTGGGGGCTAATATGCTATGCAATTTCCCAATTAAAATACAACACATTTTGTTGTAAGCGCCAAATATGCTGTGCTATTTCCCAATTAGAATACAACACATTTTGTTGTAAGCGCCAAATATGCTATGCAATTTCCCATTGAAATACAACACATTTGGTTCTAAGCGCCAAATATGCTATGCAATTTCCCAATTAAAATACAACACATTTGGTTCTAAGCGCCAAATATGCTATGCTATTTCCTAATTAAAATACATGTTCGTGAAAACTTGATGAATTTTCATGAAAATTTGTGACGATTAGTAAACTTATACACGAATATCACACACAGATTTTGAAAATTATATCTTCAAGTTTGAATTTATAAAAGTTTTTAACTTCCTATGAAAAATATTAAAAATGACGCTTGCAACATTCTGCCTTTTCCACCATCGGTATAAGTATGTCGGTAGTAAGTTATGTCATAGTTTGACCTTGTTCTTGACCGTAGTGACTGCCACCCATATCGAGCCCGATCCCAGCAATTGTGAAGTAACAGGACAGTTCTTCAAGCCGGACACCCCAGCTATGGGGCAAGGAATACAACGAGACGGGTTACTTGTGCTCAAACAGGAAGTCCCGGATATCCCGGATGAATGTGCGTCCGAGCCGGAGGAAGTAGATCAGTTCGCTTTTGTAACGGTTAAAGAAGAACCGTATGAAGAATGTGAGTATATTTTGTTTTTTCTATATCATGAATAATATTAGTTTATTATTGATTGAGCCGCCCCGGTGGCCAAGTCAACTATCGCTAGCGGTAGTAACTGAAGTCACCGTTGGGCGTGGGTTCGAGACCCGCATAAGGCATGGGTTTTTGTAAACGTCCTTTCACCTATCATCCCTTCATCGTTTCATTATCACCCGCTCATTCGTACCCCCGTATAACCTAGCTGTTGGTGGGGTCGTTAAGCAACATTAAATATATATATATATATATATATATATATATATATATATATATATATATATATATATATATATATATATATATATATATATATTGATTGATTATTGTTTGCGTAACGATACTTGATGAAACACCAACGAGGTATCACATTGGAGGCCTCACCCATAAATATAACTTATAAACCGCTTTTGAAATGATTGTTTAAAAGTAATATACGTCAAGTGGAAAATTACAATAAATACATGCAGCTGCAATTATGAAATAATGTTCTAATAATGATTGAATAAATATAAGCATTCATTTGTATTTCCTCGTCATTCATTGCAGTGGTTATATTAGTGAAAATTTAGAACTGAGCATATTAAATCAATTATGTCTCCGTGCGGATACTGGGAGGGGAGGAGGGGGGGGGGGGGGAAAGGCGCATCACAGCCCCGCATTTTTTTTTTTTTTAAACTTCACTTTTTCAAGTATCTTGTTACTATATGGGAATAGGTAGGCCTAAGGCTATAGTGCATTATTTGCGCCAAGTATACGCGTATTTATTGTTGGGAGAAGAATATATAGGGAAGAACCATTCAAATTATTGAGCATAAGCATGAAATAATGTGGTTTGAAGAATAGCGATTTACTCATTGTTCAATTCTTCTTTGATAACGTTCATTATTTAAAAATATTCGTTATTTTACAACTGCGCAAATTGAAATTAAGAGCTGCATTTTTGAAGTTTAGAACTGCGCATATTAGGGTCAACTGCGCACTAATATAACCCCTGATTCATTGGCACGATGACAGCCATCATTAATGAATGATTTTCTCCTTCTCTAATAATAATAATTATTCATTTATATTTGCAGTGTCCAAAACCGAAACAGACGATAACATCAAAAATCCCGAAACAGACTTTGCGTCAGCAATTACACTTGAAACATCTACGAGTGTGGACAAAGCTAAAGAACCTTCAACGACCGTCACTCTGGAAATCAAGAACAAGCGACTAGAAACACCAACGAAGAAACGAAGAAAAAACCCGGACTCAATCACCGACACCACCTGCGGCATCTGTTGGCACAAAGCCGCTAGCAAATACAACCTACGAAACACATGATGAAGCACACTGGCGAACAACCTTTCGAATGCGACGAGTGCCCCTTCAAATGCCGAGCCCTCGGCGATCTAAACAAACACTTACTAATCCACAGCGGCGAAAAACCATTCCATTGCGAACAATGCCAATACAAATGCCGCCGTGCCGAAGCCCTTAAATCCACATGCTAAACATAGCGGTGAACTCCCCTTCGAGTGCACTGACTGCACGTATAAATGTCGAACTGCTCATCATTTAAAAACTCACATGACGATTCATTCCGGTATCATGCCGTACCAATGCGACGAGTGTCCGTATTCGTGTCGAGCCGCTTATAATTTTAAAATCCATAAGATGGTTCATCGAGGTGAACAACCCTTCCAATGCGATCAATGTTCCTTTAAATGTAGAGCGTCGTATAATTTAAAAACTCATATGATGGTCCACACAGGTGTACAACCGTACCAGTGCGAGATTTGTTCGTGTAAATTCAGTCAAGCAAGTAATTTGAAATCACATATGTTAAAACATACTGGTGAAAAACCTTTTCAGTGCCAGGAATGTTCTTATAAGTGTCGTGCGGCGTATAATTTGAAGATGCATATGCTGAAACACAGCGGAGAAATGCCGTACCGTTGTGAAGAGTGTGATTACGAGTGCAGTAAAGCGGGTAACTTGAAGATCCACCTGATGGTCCATACTGGCGAGCGGCCGTTCCAGTGTAGCGAGTGTGATTATAAATGTCGGACGGCGAGTAATTTGAAGAAACACGCGTTGAAGCACAGCGGAGACAAACCGTTTGTTTGTAAGCGGTGTGATTTCAGGTGCCGCGTCGGGCACAATTTGAAGGTTCACGTGATGAAGAATCACGGCGGCGACGCGGCGATGACGTGTAAGGAATGATGTTTCAAGTTGACGGCTGATCGAGGCGGGAAACGTGTCGGAGATAGGGTGGCACAATGACGCAAGCGACATTTTGAATATTTAACAAAATGAAAAAAAAAATTGGAAAAGCTGGAAATGTTTAATAAATTGAACTTGAAGATAGAATTTAAAAAAAATTGTTTGACATTCGTGAATTTGTTTACGGATTGTTACAATTTTTTATGGAAATTTATTAATTTTCAACAAACTTTTGGTGAATGTTACAAGTATTTGAATTGGAAAATTGTACATTTGCATTTGGCGCTCACGACCAAATGCCAAATATACAGAATGTGATCCGCACCTTGTCACTTACGTGCGTCAAAATAAAATTGGTGACCGAGCCTAAATATTGACATTTCACTCACGACACTTTACACATTGATATAAATGACATTCTAAATTGTATGTTCTTGTAATGTTCTTATAAGTGTCGTGCGGCGTATAATTTGAAGATGCATATGTTGAAACATAGCGGAGAAATGCCGTACCGTTGTCAAGAGTGTGATTACGAGTGCAGTAAAGCGGGTAACTTGAAGATCCACCTGATGGTCCATACTGGCGAGCGGCCGTTCCAGTGTAGCGAGTGTGATTATAAATGTCGGACGGCGAGTAATTTGAAGAAGCACGCGTTGAAGCACAGCGGAGACAAACCGTTTGTTTGTAAGCGGTGTGATTTCAGGTGCCGGGTCGGGCAGAATTTGAAGGTTCACGTGATGAAGAATCACGGCGGCGACGCGGGTGATGACGTGTAAGGAATGATGTTTCCAGTTGACGGCTGATCGAGGCGGAAATGTGTCGGAGATAGGGAGGCACAATGACGCAAGCGACATTTTGAATATCTTAAAAATGTAAAAAAAAGTTAAAAAGTTGATGTTTATGTGAGTGATGAAGAATCATTGTGGTAGCGTGCCTTTACATTGTAAAGAATGATATTTCAATTATGAAACTTTTTAACAAATTACCAACATGTTGATGAAAAATATATTGTATATATACAGTTCCAGGAACATTCTCAAGATATTGTTAATTGTAAAGTGTTACTAATCCGTTGACGAATTCTAACAAGATAATACAGAGGATTATGATCTTCCAAATTTCATCTTTTCTCCGGTCCTATTTAAGTGTGAGCGAAATGAATTTGTTCGTCAGATAATTTTGTTTCAAGTTCATGTGTTTGACCCTTTACATCACACACATGCTTGGTTTTTAGATCAATGATTCACTGCTTTTGTTATTGTTAGTTTTAGTCTCAAATTTGAGTTATTTTCATCCAAGTTTCATTTTAGCCTGAATAAATCAGTGTTCAATCAAATAAATACATTATTTGAAAGACGCTTTAAATGGCTTGGCTGTTGATACGTCTCAACACCCTAATATTTATTAATTTGATCCCCGCAACCGTTCATCTTTACAGAGTTTTCCATTGATTTTCCTCTGTAGCCTCATCACATTCCGAGATGTTTTCTACAATATAGGCCACAGCCGCTTCCTTCACATTGGCCTTCAATTACCTAAGAAACTTTTGTCTCGTTGTCTCATTGATCGTTCATGCGACGCCAATAGATCTTCTTTTATATTATTACAGTTTTTTATAGCATAGCATAAGAATACAAAATCGAAAAGTGCAAGAAATGCGAGAATCCCTTGTAGAGACTTAATTCCTGTGTTCTGTGAATGGGCTGAATTGGTGAATCAAACAAACACATTCAAGGTATCTTAAAACTAGTTATCATAACAAAACATCCTTAAACCCAATATGTGTTATAATAAATAGAATAGAAAAAACGGGACGAAAAAAAAACAATTGAAGGTAAAGAAGAACAAGATTTCAAGAAGCACCAAAGCCAAAAATATTGAAATTTAGTTTCATTTCTGACTGCTGGTTAATCTATTTCAACTTTACTTTTATTGATGATGATGATGACAACAATCAGAGGTACAACAATAGGCTTCCTGTCAAATGACGACACTCATTCTTTAAAAAGACAGACAACAATGCCCACCAGTTCGTATTAACCAATCAAAATGAGTTTGTGGTCCAGTTCGCTCTATTGCTATGGTAACGGATGCTGTAGCCATGACAGCAGTAATGACATCTGACACTGACAGTAGGCTACGTCACCTCACATTGAGAGCTGGTTTTGAGGTTATATTATTGTTTTGGAAGAAGCAGGCCTAGCCTAGAACACCGCCAAAGGTAGGAATTTACAGGTACATTACTAATATATTTTGTGTCAGTTGAAACACTTGGACCTTAACATATTAATGATTATATTGTCAAGACAATTGGCACTTGTTTTGGCCAAGTCATTGACCTGATGGCAAAGTCATATGGCTTAGGCCTATAGGTAGGCCTAGACCTAATTTTCCTATGCCACAGTAGCTAGGCCTAGGATATGCCTGTTTTGCTTAGGCTTCACCTAGACCTATTTTCCTAGAGTTTATACCGAGGTAGCTAGACCGTCATATCTAGGCATAAACTTTGAGATGTAGGCCCGAGGCCAACATTAGGCTTTGTCATTGATAAAGCCGATACCCTTGTCAAGTGTAAAGCTGTTCCGATCAGTTGGTGGGCTATGTTCATGCCGATTCACAATTGTTATTGTGATGAGTGGATAGTTACTACGATTCATTGTTAAAGCGACAACGGTGGGCCTCAATAGCTGCTTATTTCAATGGGAGGTTCGTCATTCGTTCTCCGGAAGTTCCACTTTACCGCCACCCTTCTATGCCAATATTTTGCCTCGAAAAGTTTCAGTTGCTGTGGCATAATAATGAAAATAACAGCTTTAAAATACTGAGACAAGTGACCGAGTGGCTAGCACACTTTACCGCCATTCATGCGGACTATGGTTCGATTTCCGCCATGGTCGACCATCCTGACAGGGGTTTTTCCTGGTTGCCTTCTGTCGTTCAGGTCAATACTGGGATGGTTCCTGAACAATAGGCCATTACCAACTCCTTCCCACTATCCAAAAACATCTAATAAAATAACCTCTCATCTCATACATCATTCACCGACGCCAAAGTGCGTCGCTAAACCCAATATAAATGAAAAAAATGACACTGCAGTTTGTTTTGTTTGTTTCATTGACCTTTTTTTTGATTTATACATGATATAAATATAGGCCTATTGATAAAATGGAATTTTATGAAATAAATAGAAGATAATAAGTAACAAATGATAGGCCTACAATACATACGATAATTCTGTTTGGTATATATGATAGGCCCTATATATACGATGTTTGTTCTGTGAAATCATCTTCTATTAGAGATATTCTTTGTGTTTCTTAATATATTGAAAAGCCAATCCCCATTCTTGTAGATTGATGCCACGCCAGAAGAGCAGGATGGACCTAGATCCTCTTGCCGTGGTGAAAGTTGAGATAAACGATGTGGACGTTGCGGTTAAGGAAGAACCGCTGTATGAGTCTGATTCAGGTAATGTATATTGAATACCGTTGTCTTATCAACGACAGGAAAATATGGTAATAGTACGAGCGAATCCAAGACTCAATTTCACCGTACTCAAAAGAACAGTTCAAAACCACAAAAAAATAACCGGTGAAGAAAATTCGGGAAATATATTCCTTTGAATAAATTCAAGTTCTCGCGGGATTTTAATGTGATAATAATAATACTCATTATTCCAAAGTTTCACAAGAATTGGATCAGCCAATTTGATGGAAAAAAATGATCTATAATTTTTTTTACATTGATTAATCAGAGCTTTTGAGAAGCCCATTAGAATTTTGAACAGACAACCAATCAAATTGTGGAATGATTGAAATGTGTAATAAATAAAACGAGAAGGCAGTGACATAATGGTTTTGAACTCAAGGTGCGTATATAGCTATCCGTTATATTTCATATAAATATCGCTCAGCAAATAACGTATAGGCCTATTGCGTTTTTCTAGTACATGTTAAGGTTGAATAGTTGTTTATTTCTCAATACTTACATGATACAATAGCGTTAACGACGATTAACGACTTGCTGACGTCACTTACCAAGAGCCACTTTGATTTTTCAAACGTATTACGTAAATTTTCATGACGGATTATAATCGAGGAGACTGCTTTTGGACATTTCTTGTCCGAAATTTATCTATAAATAGGCCTATATTTGTGGTGATGCTATTCGTGGTTCACATTTTTCCACAAAGCCTTAAAGAAGGCTTATATCAGAATAATTTCTGTCTAAGAAGAATGCGGAAAACAAACTCGTATCCATTGATTTCAACGCATTCGTAAATGTATCATCCCCCA
The DNA here is from genome assembly GCA_907164805.1 of Brachyptera putata. Classification (NCBI taxonomy): domain Eukaryota; kingdom Metazoa; phylum Arthropoda; class Insecta; order Plecoptera; family Taeniopterygidae; genus Brachyptera; species Brachyptera putata. The sequence continues at coordinate 2,642,448 of OU015475.1, forward strand.
GTGCGTATTATGCGTTCACCTATTGTTATAAAAACATTGATTAAACCGCTCTGATGTTATGTTTTATCCGCAGGGAGCGATGCGAGTGACGGCGCTGATTTTGATCCGTTACGATTTCTGCAGATAGAGCAAGATGTAAAACCTCCGCTTGGAAACACCGACGTATTGGATGATCGGGGAACAGGTATGTCTACAGCTGCCCCCGTGGCTGAACCAACTATCGCTAACGGTAGAAATTGAACTCAGATCGGGCGTGGGTATGAGTCCCACACAGTTTCTGTAAACGTCCTTTCACGTATCATCACTTGATCACTTCATTATCACCTGCCTATTCGTACAATGAGCGGGTCGTGGGCCACCCAACGGATACCTCCTCCCTTTCTCCCAAGTAAGTTGAGGGGGAGTGAGGTCAATGTGGAGGGATGTATTGGCTGAGATATTCTGATAGGATGTAAAAAGGTTTTTGGGTTAGTAAGGTCTTATGTTTGTTATCAAAGGAGGTGCGGGTGGTTGAACTTGTGATGGAAGAAAGGAAGTTTGTTACAATGGTGGTGACGCATAACCAAGCGCCATCAGATCGTCATTTGAGCTGGACCCATTTCAGCTGTGACGTAGCACCTATTCTGAAATTTTGCAGATTTGATTCATACTACCTGGAAATCATATCACTAGAGTTGTTTGACCTTGTTCTTGTTTGCAGTGGCTACGGACATGACTGAATGTGATCCCAGCAAGTATAAAGGAACGGGACCGTGTACTTATCCTGCTGATTCAACCCTGGAACAATACCTACAACCGGACAGGCTACCTAAAATAAAACAGGAAGAAATGGATATCGTGGACGAATATGTTTTTAAGCGGGAAGAATTGAACGATATAGCTTTTGTAGCGGTCAAACAAGAACAGTGTGAAAATTGCAAGTATAATTTTGTTCTATCTAAACTAGGTAAACGCAGCATACGCATTCTAGGATGAGTGAGATATGTACATATGTAGTCTGCTCAATTCCTTGACTTATGTGAAATATACTTGCAAACTCTATACACCTCTTGGATGAAACTGTTATGGCCGCCCCGGTGGCAAAGTCAATTATCGCTAGCGGTAGTAACTGAAGTCACCGTTGGGCGTGGGTTCGAGTCCCGCATAAGGCATGTTTGTTTTTTTGTAAACGTCCTTTCATCAATCATCTCTTCACCGTTTCATTATCATTCTCTCATTCGTACCCCCGTATAACCTAGCTGTTGGTGGGGTCGTTAAGCAACATTAAAAAAAAAAAAAAAAAAAAAAAAACTGTTATGGAACTGTGGTGTTGTTTTTGTTAATTGTCATCTAATAAACAATTTATCTGTTTTCGCAGTGTCCGAGAACCAAGCCGAAGATAATATACGCACGAATAAAATTACCGAAGATTCTAAAACAGACATACCATCAACAATTCTACCGCAAACATCTACGAGTGTGGACATTGATATGGAGCATCTAACGACAATCTCGACCGGAAACAAAAACAAAAAAGGAGATATATCTAAGACAAGAATGGATACTAATAAAAATACCGCTACATTAACAAAAAACACCTGCCACATATGTGGTTACCACACCGACATCCATTACAACCTACGAAAACACATGATGATTCATACAGGCGAAAAACCATTCCAATGCAAAGAATGCACTTACAAATGTAATCAAGCGAGCAGTCTAAAACGTCACATGCGTATCCACGTCGGTGACCAATCTTTCCGTTGCACAATCTGCACGTACAAATGTAAAACCTCCCCGATCTAGAAATCCACATGATGATTCATCGCGGAGAAAAACCATACCAATGTCAAGAATGTCCTCACAAATTCACCAGACCGGGCGGACTGAAATACCACATGTTGATTCATCGTAGCGAACAACCCTTCCTGTGTATGGAATGCCCTTTCAAATGTAAAACCTCGGGTAGTCTGAAAACGCACATGAGAACTCACACCGGGGAAAAACCGTTTCAATGCGATCAATGTCCTTTTCGATGTACGACGTCCAGCGGTAAAAAAACTCATATGATGCTTCACACGGGTGAAAAACCTTTTCAATGCGATCAGTGTAATTATAAATGTACGACGTCAAGTAATTTAAGGTATCATACGATGATACATTTCGGTGTTAAACCGTTCCAATGTGATCAGTGTCCGTATAAATGTAGAGCGCCCGGGTATTTGAGTCGGCATATGATGGTCCATACGGATGTGAAACCGTTTACGTGTGAGGTTTGTTTTTTCAAGTGTCGTAGGACAGCGGATCTGAACAGACATATGATGAATCATACGGGCGAGATGCCGTACGAGTGTAACGATTGTACGTACAAGTCGAGACGTAAAACGCTGTTGACGAGACATATTATGAAAGTTCACGTCAAGTTGTAGCGGAATGACGGCTCGAGATTTTGATTGTAGAGTTATGTGTGGTTGTTATGTTGATTTTTGTCATATTTATCAGTGAATAAATCTATTATTGTTTTCGTAACGATGCTTTCACTTGTGAAGTTTGGAATTTGAATTGTTGCCGAGCTTGACGATCTCGAAGATCGTTTCATTGTTGTTAATGATGGTGTTGCCAAACGATGGGACCTAATCGACCTGTACCGATGCACGAATGGAGGCTCGGAATGGTGATTGTAGGGTTATGTATTGTTATGAAGTTGATTTTTTCTCGTGGTAGCTGTTATTATTATATGTGAATAAATTTATTATTGTTTTCATAATGCTTTCAATTGTACAGTTTGAAATTTAGATTGTTGCTTTGTTTGATGATCTCAAAATTAGTTTTGATGTTGTTCAATTGATGATAGTGTTGCTCAAGATGGATTGAGGGTTGGGTTGGTTTGTCGGTCTCTTATGTTGTATCGCCACCCATCCCACCACTTCTAAAAATATGTATCAAATTGTCGGTCCAAATCTATGGAAATACTGACGCTGTCTAGTCGAAACAAACACATACATATATATATATATATATATATATATGTGTGTGTGTGTGTGTGTGTACGTCTAAACAAGAAACAAACTTTCTTTACTTCCCATCATCTCATTCTACGGTCTACCAGACAAATGCTGGTAGAACATCAACTCTGGTGTCAGACAGGGTAGTGTCTTGTCACCAATATTGTTCACAATAGTAATGGATGAAATGCTTAGGCGAGTGGAAGTAGGGCGGAGGGGATAGAATCGAGGACATGATACACGCGGACGATATAATGATATGGGGAGATGATGGAGAAGAAATACAGGGAAAGATAGATAAATGGAATAAAGTAACTGAAGAATATGGAATGAAGATAAGTAGAGAGGAACGTGATGAACAGAGAAAAGGAGGCGAGATGGGAGAAAGTAACGTTGCAAGGTGTAGAATCGGTGGCGAGTAGAGAAATTAGATATTTGGGTAGCGTATTAACCAATGATGCAAAGATATTCAGAGAGGCAAGTGTACGTGTCAGTAAGCAAACAGCCTATACCAACATGTCAGTAAGTCATTATGGAGTGAAGATTTTCCCCAAAAAATTTATATAATACATATTTTTTACCAATATTAACTTACGCAGCTGCTACCTGGACTTGGGTTGGAGATAAGAGAGCATGATAGAAGCAGCAGAGATGAAATTTATAAGAAGTATTGCAGGAGTATCAAAATTGGAAAGAAAAAAAAGCAAATTGATTAGAGGTTGGTGTGGAACGGTTATTGTTCAAGCTAGGTAGGGAGAGACTGAGTTGGTTTTGGACATATGAAAAGAATGGAGAGGAATAGAATACCCAGAGCAGAGTATGATGAGCAGAGATGTCGGAAATATGCGGAGATGAAAGAAGAGTGGAGAGACCGAGAGAGAGATGGGAGTGAGAAGAGCTGTTGAAGAGAGAGGAGAGGTATGGATTTAAGTTGAGAGTGGTAAATGGTGTAAGAATAGGAAGAATGGAGGGAGGTGGTGAGAAGAGGACTTGGCACTGGCAAAATCAAGTCGACATGTTGTGCCCTTGTGAAGTGTACTTACCTAACTTTTTTAGTAATAAAAGTAGTTGGAAATGATAAAAAATTATCTAATTCATCATTTACCGACACCAATATTCACCAGTATTATTACAGTGCATCATTAAAAATAATATAAATAAGTGATTTCTGTTTGTCAAATTAGAATTTTTATATTTCTAACCATTCAATATATATTATATATAATTAACTTGTTGAGTGTTGAATTATCTGAGACGGGTGACTAGCGCGCTGAACCGTCATTCAGTACATCGGGGTTAAATTCCCGCCGTGGTCGACTGAGGTTTTTTGTGGTTTTCCTCTGTCGTTCAGGTCAATACTAGAATGATCTCAACCAAGGGCCACGACCGACTTCTTCCCACTGTCGAAAATTATCGAATGAAATAACCTATCATCACATACATAATTCACCGACGCCAATAGATCGTAGTCATCAGTAGAGTGCGTCGTTGACCCCAATATAAATGAATTTTTAAAATCTTGTTTCAAAAATCTGATATTCCACTCATATACCGGTACACTTTTCAACCAAAATTATTAAATTAGTGTTTTTAATTCTCATGTACCAAAAGTGGGTTCATAATACTTCTCTATGGTGGGTTACTGTGGTTGGAAGTTTGGTGAATATGCTCTATCCTCAACCCTCTGTTCTAGGGTTATGTTCGGTGGTGGCAAATGATTTTTAGTGTTAGTAGGGCAGGGCATGAACCCTGAAATTACTACCTAGATGACAATTTAATACAAAACCTCACCCTATGTAACCCTGACCATCACTAAAAAGACGGGTTGATTACGGCATATTTACAAATAGTTTGACGGAAGGTTGGGACAGGTTGGCGGCATTGCTACACGTGTATGGTAAGTTCACTGACATTGGAACAGAATAATATGAATGAAGCACTGTGGGTAAGTTGGCGAACCTGTAAAATGATGAACATAAACAACAAAACACCCACCTCATGGAAGTTTGATACGGAGAAGAAAATAATCATTTATTTATATAATAGGGACTAAGAAAGTGTGTCTCCAATACGTGATTATTCGCAGTTGAAATAGAAGTGTCTCCTTTACCTGAAACGCCAGAGTGTATTTACAGGTAATGAAAAAGTTCCTAGGCCGACCATAACCTAGAGTAGGCCTAGGCCTAAAAAAATAATTTACCCATATGACACTTTGGCACATGCAATTAGATTCTTTGCACTTTTTCTTACACTGATACTTGCACATGATGTTTTCATTGATCTTCCTAGGCCCTATATGGAGAAGATCCCATTCTGATGTGTTCGTGTTCGTACACGTTTCCTCTATTGTGTCAGAACTGATAAAGTAGGTCCGTTAGCCGTTCGTCTGTCTTCGAGTAAAGTAACGTAATTACACAATTGCTGTTTGTTTGCATCTATGGAATAGAATAAAATTGAAAGTACTAATTCATAATGTGTAACAATGTCAGTAGTTACCTACAGTAATAAGGCAAGGTTCAGTCAGCTGACCGTTGTTCCACCTAACCTAACCTATGAGAAATTGAAGAAGTGAACATTGAATGATGTGGAATATGAATGCAAAAAAACGTAATTGGCTTTATATGACTCGCAAAATATGACAATGAAACAATTTCAACAGTTGAGGATATCAGCAATACAATAAAGAGTGAGGTTATTTACTGTGACACTGACCATCGCCAATTGATGTTTGATTTTCAATTTTTTGGTGGTTTCTGAAAGATCTTATTCATATCTTTCAGAAAAAGTCGCGGAGGTTGAGAATTGTTTTTATAGTTTTCAAACTCTCTTCATCTACGATGGTTTTTGCATGTTGTTTGGGAGGGTGGTGGCCGCAGGGGTTGATTTTTATTGGTAAGGTTAGTTGAGGAGGGGGGGGGGGGGGGGTGCTGGAGGGGGTTACAGGTTTGTTGGGTTAGTGAGGGAGGTTGGGAAAAAACACACAAAACACTTTTGGATCATGTAATACCATTTCTTGTCTCATTCTACAGTTGGTCGTACTTTTCAATCCAAAGAAAGAAGGAAGGATGTTTGGGGAAGGAGAAGAAGAAGAGGAAGAGGCTGTGCGGCTAGAGAAGATGGAGAAGAGGGAGGAAGAAGAGACGCGGTGATGGAGAGAGAAGAAGAGAAACTCCAGAAAAACAACTCGACCAGGTGAGTAGGCTACCGTTGTTATTGTGGTCTACGATTCAAACTCTTCAGTTCCTTAGAATATGTCAATTCTTGAGATATTTGCTCGGCCAATAATTATCCCAACATCCCGTGTCCGATCTTTCTTCGTCGTACCAATTTCACCAAGGAATCCCTTTTTTTATTTTACTCTCCAAAAATTGTTTTCTTACTATAGGTATTTCAGTTTTGAAAATTGAAAATTGTATAATATTAGTTCATCCATCTATGAATTGGGTCTGTGATTTATGAAAGGGAAGAAAAGCAGCTACCAAAGTCTATAAACTTTGTAGAGATTACTCATAGTGGGAGCCCGTTGAAAGAACACAGAGAATGATTACCGATATACAAACACACGAGATTTTAACGTGTCGGCTATTGCCTGGTCAGAGTCGAGTAAATAGTCAGTATCTTGAGATATCAGATAGATATCTACTCGACCTGACCAAGGCAATAGCCGAAACGTCAAATCTTGCGCTTGTAGATAATCATCTCTGTGTTCTAAGAACGGGCTCTGCGCTACACGAGTCTCTCTACTTACGTATAAACTTTGGCAAGCTGCGGTTCTTTCTTAACTTTCACCCAATTCATATACATGGCCACAGATTATTAATTGATATGAAGCATGTTAATTGCGTGATTACAACAATGAATCGGTTTGTTAATTCAGAGCATGGTTCCGGTCCCTGCAGACTCATGACACATAGGATCAATCTAAACTATTTCAATACAGTAAACCCTCGTTGATCCAAGCTTGGTTAATATGAAATTTGACATATTTCGAACTTGACGTCGGTTCCTGGTTGAAGGTATAGGCATTTCAATGTTAATTAATATGAGTGTTCTGAATTCCAACTAGACCGTAATCTAAACTATAATCTCGACCCATCAAATTCTGTAACACGGTTTTCGGTTTGGATAATTCGAAATAGCTCGCGTGAATTTCTTGAATTGATAATTGTTTTGCCAATTTCTGTCAATTTTATTTGACGTGAAAGGATAAGCCGAGGCATGTTGAGCTGTTCGCTGCTTTGTGTGCGTCGTCCGACTGCGTGCGGTCTGACCTTGATAAGCACGAGACCTGTTGAGCTTGGAACACTTGTTCGGCAGACTCAGGACGGCTGAGCTCCCATCGAATCGGGGCTCAGTTCTGTTCTCATTCTCAGTTCGATTGTTATGTATATGTAGATTGATCGAATTAGAATACGCATCAGGTCTCAGTTCCAAAATTTAGTTTAATTTGAAGATTTTAGAGCAGAAATCAACTTAGTAGGCTATATTTGTTATATACGGTATAGGCCTACGGGCCTATATATTATACAATTTTAGAATCCTTGTAATCACTTTGAAAAAAAGATAATTGGAGAAATGTCAATTCAATTGAGTTTTTGAAATGCCCTTCCGTCATACTACAAAATTTTAGACAAATCAAAAATTATGATTTTTTGTCTTTTTTCACGTTTTTCAAATTTGATTTCTGACGTCAATTTTGGTTTTACAATTTCACAAGAAATATTTTCTTCCTTAGAATTGAATCTTCTTGTTGAATAATCAAACTTAATTGGACAATTATCGTTATGTCAAAAGACCGTTCTGAAAGTTGGCTGAAAATGTCCGTTTTTTGATAAATCAGCGACGTTTTTCTTGGCAACCGACAGACCAATCCTAATGGAACTTTCTAATGATTTGAAGATCCTGAAGTTGTGCTCATAAAAAAATACTAGAACATCATAAGTCTCACCAGTCAATAGAAATTGTTTGCAAAAGGTCAAAAACTAGTGTATTAACCCTGTAATAACCCTGTATTAACCCTTTGATTTCTGACTTTATTTTGGTTTTAAAATTTCCGAAAACATAATTTCCTCCTCAGAATTAATCCCTCTGTCTGAATATTTGAACATTATTAGATAATTGTCGTTATTTCAAAAGTCAGTTCCGAAAATTGGCTGAAAATGTCCGTTTTTTGATAAATCAGCGACGTTTTTCTCGGCAACCGCCAAGGCAATCCTAACGGAACTTTCTAATGATTTAAAGATCCCAAAGTTATGAACATAAAAAAATACTAGAACATCATAGCTCTCACCAGTTCATAGAAATTAATTGCGAAAGGTCCAAAAGTACCTTAGTTAACCCTGTACATTTCGGTCAAAAATTTTTGTCCTCTGAAATTCATTGTTGAATTTCTCAGTTCTGTTGTTATTTATTCATATGGTTATCAAATTCGAACACAAATCCGGTCTCCGTTTCAAAATCGAGTTAATTTAAGATTTTAGAGCAAAAATCAACTTAGTGTACTCACCATGGTAGGGTCCTATATAGAATTCTGGAATCCTTCTAATTACTTTTCCATTAGCATTATTAGCAAAATTTCAACGGAATAACTCTTTCGAAATGTCCTCTCGTCTTCCTACAAAATTTTAGCCGAATCAAAAATGATGATTTTTTATGACTCTGAAAAGTGTCTGAAATTGCAGTTTTTGGGTAATTCAGACACCTTTTTCTTGGAAATGGCTGATGCGAGTATAGCCAAATTTGCTGAGGATTTAGGGACCATCAAGTTATAATCATAAAAAATACTAGAACATCACAGCTCTCACCAGTTCATAGAAATTAATTGCGAAGGTCCAAAGTACCTTAGTTAACCCTGTACATTTCGGTCAAAATTTTGTCCTCTGAAATTCATTGTTGAATTTCTCAGTTCTGTTGTTATTTATTCATATGGTTATCAAATTCGAACACAAATCCGGTCTCCGTTTCAAATCGAGTTAATTTAAAGATTTTAGAGCAAAATCAACTTAGTGCACTCACCATGATAGGGTCCTATATAGAATTCTGGAATCTTTCTGATTACTTTTCCATTAGCATTATTATCAAAATTTCAACGGAATAACTCTTTCGAAATGTCCACTCGTCTTCCTACAAAATTTTGGCCGAATCAAAAATGATGATTTTTTATGACTCTGAAAAGTGTCTGGAAATTGCAGTTTTTGGGTAATTCAGACACCTTTTTCTTGGAAATGGCTGATGCGAGTATAGCCAAATTTGCTTAGGATTTAGGGACCATCAAGTTATACTCATAAAAAAATACTAGAACATCACAGCTCTCACCAGTTCATAGAAATTAATTGCGAAAGGTCCAAAAGTACCTTAGTTAACCCTGTACATTTCGGTCAAAAAATTTATCCTCTGAAATTCATTGTTGAATTTCTCAGTTCTGTTGTTATTTATCCATATGGTTATCAAATTCGAACACAAATCCGGTCTCCGTTTCAAAATCGAGTTCAATTAAAAAATTTAGAGCAAAAATCAACTTAGTGTACTCACCATGGTAAATAGGGTCCTATATAGAAGTCTGGAATCCTTCTAATTACTTTCCATTAGCATTATTAGCAAAATTTCAACGGAATAACTCTTTCGAAATGTCCTCTCGTCTTCCTACAAAATTTTAGCCGAATCAAAAATGATGATTTTTTTATGACTCTGAAAAGTGTCTGGAAATTGCAGTTTTTGGGTAATTCAGACACCTTTTTCTTGGAAATGGCTGATGCGAGTATAGCCAAATTTGCTGAGGATTTAGGGACCATCAAGTTATACTCATAAAAAAATACTAGAACGTCACAGGTCTTACCAGTTCGTAGAAATTAATTGCGAAAGGTCAAAAACTAGTGTATTAACGCCTGTGCTTTTGGGCATTTTTTTTTTGGTATTTGAAACTTGTTGTTGAATTTCTCAGTTCTGTGTTATATATGTGTGATGTGATCAATTTGTAACTATTATCCGGTCTCCGTTTCCAAATTGAGTCAGATTTAAAGATTTATAGCAATAATAACTTGGTGTATTTTCAAATTTCAAAATTCGATTTGTCTCAAATTTGGTGTGAACATGGAGTAGCTCTTTTCAAAGAATAATCCAGTAAAAGGTATGTAATTAATTGAAATTTAAGCCAGTTATTAACCCTAATTTAATGTTTTTGTTGTTTGCAGGCTGCAGCTTACCTTGAAGACTCACTCCTTGGACCATCGTGGCAACTACGAGTTAGCGCGTAAGTGCACCGTTATGTGGGTAAACTGACCTCGTGCAGCCCGCACCCAGGTATGATTCAGCCTATTGTAAAATGATCCCCGAGCCGGGTAGGCCAGCCTAGAGTGGTTTGATCAGCGCCCGTTTGCTATAACCAAGCTGATTAAAGCTCCACGACAGGAACTCATCTCCTCGAGCTTAAGCAATTGATGCCACACCCGAGCATGTGAATAAAAGGCTCGCGGGGGTGAGGGGATGATCTGGATCGGTCTTGGGTGAGACCTTCTATTCTTGCGTGTGAGATAGACTCGCAAGAGCGTGTCTTGCATTCAAGGGTACATTGTCATACATCCAATCACGATCTAAGATTTGCTGGAGGGGGTTTGGTGGAGACCTTGTATTCGAACGTGCGAGAGAGACTTGCGTAGCTTTCTCGGAAGGTACATGAGCCGCTCTTGCACGCAAGGGTTCAAGGTCAAGCCTCCCAACCTTTTCTACATCCCCTCACCCCCTACCCTGCGGGCTGCACGGGTACTACAAGGAGTCAACAGGATAATCACAAGTTAGAACACATCATGTAATTGTTACTTATCATCAATTTATTATCACATATTCTGTACAAGTTGGATCAATAAATCATACAATCATAATATATTTGTTGGTCCATCATTTTCTTGACTTGATGCATGCAGAAGTAAAGTAATCATGACTTGATCAGCTGCTTGACTGGCTGAAGTCACAACGTGAACGCTGAACTCCATCATGATCCTGGAGACGGAAGCTGCGTGGCGTGTCTTGATCAACTGCTTGCTCGACCAGCTGAAGTCACAGCGTTGATTGCTGCAATGGCCGAGCTGAGCCCCAACATGATCCTGAAGTCGGCAATTGCATGACGTGTCTTCTACGGCAGGCTGAGATTGCAGGAACCCTCGTGCGGCAAACAGCTGAGACAACCTGTAACAACAGGAGACAAAGTTTGTATTAAAATCTTCCCATTTTCTGATGTCATTTAGTTGATTAGATTGGTTAGAAAGCAATCATAATTATATAGTACATCATTGTACCAACAAGAGGAAATAGACACGACATGTTGCCTTGGTAGCTACTTCTTTTAGTTTACGTGAGAAAATCCAGCTTCGTTTCCAATGGCACTGAGAATGCATATCTTTGAGTGAAAAACCAAAATGAATAATTCTGCTTGTAGCAGTGATCAGTAAAACTTATCAGATATCATCAATAGATACAGCTGGTCAGCAAAAATGTGAATATCATTTATATTGGGTTCAACGACCCACTGTAATCCCCCCCCCATGACTAAAATCTATTAGCGTCGGTGAGTGATGAATGAGATGATGGCAAGATGAGACGAAAATTCATTTACAAGTACAAGTGTTTTTGGAAAGTGGGCAGTAGGTCAAAGACTGAGGAACCATCCAGTATTGACCTGAAACAACAGGGAAACCATGATGCACATCTGTTAGGATGGTCGACCATGGCGGGAATCGAACCCCAGTCTCCTGAATGATGGGTCAGTGTGCTAGCCACTTATCCACCCGTCTCAGTCAGGATGATCGACCATGGCGGGAAACAAACCCTGGTCTCCCAAGTGACGGTTCGGTGTGCTAGCCACTGATCCGCCCGTCTCAGTCAGGACTATCGACCGTGACAGGAATCGAACCCCGTCTCAACGTGCTAGGCCTAGCTAGCTTCAAAAGGCTGGGACTTTGATTGCTCAATGTTTACTTGAAAAGCTACCAACAATGACAGTACAATACGAAACAAAATTCACGGTCTCTTAAGACTGCAATAATTCGTCACATTTCGAAACCCACCTCATCAGCAGGGCCAGGATTTTGTGCTAACAACAATGGATATATACACACGTTGCCATGACAGGTAACTCTTGTAGTGGAATTAACCAATCATAGCACAAGTCTATTGGAGCTAGCAAGCACTAGCATGACATTTATTAGGTAAGGGTCCTGGATGGCAGTTCAGCAGTAGACTAATCTGCTTTCTCCGTTTCTCAAATATTTTATATTTTGTCTGTACTTGTGAATGAGAATCCAAATTCAACAGCCACAGGAACCATTCTACACCCAGACTTACCACCCACGGCCGTATCAAGGCCTAGGCCCACGAAACCTGGGCCTAGGGTGGCAAATTCTATTGGGGGAGGGGGGAATTTCAAGGGTGTCAGCCCCTTACAAACTAAATAATACGTGTATATACAAAAGAAATGTGTATTTCAATATAATTTACATTCACGTTTTTTAAATTTTGAATTTGAAATGTGAAATCACTTCTAAACTATATCTCACTGAATGTAAAACAAAATGATGAACATTATTACAAATTTGGGAGAAAAAAAATACAATGTTCAAACTATACATCGAACAAAATGAGTAAAGCAATATCCTGACCGAAATGATATTTGAACTAGGTGCCTAAAACGTGAAGCTACGGACGCTAATCTCTCATCTAAATCATAAAAGTGCTGTTCGAAAACTGTTTATTGGTTGCTTGTTATTGTCGGCAAGTTTTAATAAATTTCAATATCATTATTTAAATATACACATTAGTAACGGTCAAAAGTTTATAAAATTATCCTTCTCATTTCTTAGGTTGGATACACTCATTGATACGGTAATAGCCCAAACCAATAATCATAAATGTGCTTCTGGATGAAAACCTAGTGCTCGTTATATTTCTGAGCTATTGTGCTATTCTGAATCAATTACTATAGGCCCTACTTGATGATGGGGGAAGGGGGGGAGGACGTCAGGCCTGGGGCGCAAGATGTCCTATAATGGCCCTGCCCACGCACAGTGTTGAAGTCGATCTAGGTCTTACTGGGATGTTCCGTCGACAGCCAGATCCAAGGTCACAGCCAACGAAGGTCGAAGAGAGCGAGACGGTGACAGGCCGGGCATAATGCACGATCCACCGGACATCTGTCGACAATCACAACATCGATGAGACAAATATTAATAACAAACTTATCTAGAATTCAAAATGAACATACAGGAAAATTATAGTACAAGTTTAATGGGGGCGTAATATTTAAACCAATCGTTCCAGGATCCATAGTTCTCCTGCTTATAGCATTCCATAACAAATCAACTGATGGATTATTGGCGACCATATCCGATTTTGATGAAATTCGGCACACTTACTGACATCATCGCTAAGAATAATTACGTGTTTCTTCACATTTTTCCGGGGAACATTAGTTTCCGAGATATGGGATCGTCAAAATTTGACCTCCTAATGCCCCAGTCACGCACCGCCACAGATTGACCTGCCTGACTTCCCTCACGGTGAGAGTTGTCCTGGTCCAATTTCATCCTTCTTCCCTTTAGTTTAATTAGTCCTATTTTATGTCTAATTCATTATAAGTCGTTTTTTTTTTTCAATCACCCAGTTATTTTTGATGATGCTTAACGACCCCACCAACAGCTAGGTTATTGTTATTCGGGGGTACGAATGAGCGGATGATAATTAATCGATGAAGTTATGATAGGTGAAAAAGGACGTTCACAAAAACCCATGCCTTATGCGGGACTCGAACCCACGCCCAATGGTGACTTCAGTTTCTACCGCTAGCGATAGTTGACTTAGCCACCGGGGCGGCTAATCACCCAGTTGATTGAGTTGTTTTATCGGCCGCCGAGAGAGGGAACGCGAGTGACGGAGGTAGCTAGAAGTGAAGGTCATGAAAGAGGTAGTTCTAGCGACCACGCGATCAGGAGTGGTTGCGGTGAATACAAAGCGCGGCGGGTGAAAGAAGTTCGTTTGATGAATACAAGGGTTTTGAAAGTGAAAATAACGTGTGCGACAATGAGGGTGTGGGCCTGCACAACATTAACCGGTGTCTTTCGAAAAATCATTAGTAATTTTGTAAACACTTGCAAACGACTGGGTGATGTATTGTAAATGGTAGAGAAGTGAGTTTGTAACTTTGGAGACAAAGAGAGATAATCTGTTTTAAAATCTTGCATTATATATCAAGTACAATTACATAATAATCTATCAACTGTTGACTGTATATTTTTCCTATTTATAATTTTAGGGTTATTAGTTCCCCTATTCCAAAACGTATTGGCGTCCACACCCTTCCTTTTTTTTATATTGGGTTTAACGACGCACTGTTATGATAGCGCAGATCTAATGGCGTCGGATGGATGATTAATGAGATGATGTGATGAAGGTTCTTGGATAATGGGAAGGAAGCGGTCATGGCCGACTTATTGTGGGTACCATCCCGGCATTTACAGAGGGAAACCATGAAAAACCCTATAAAGATGGTCGGCAGCAGGGATTGACGGGGTTCGAAATTCCCCTCGCCTCCCGGATCACATAAGCGAGCGCGTAACCACTGCGCTGCATGTGCCGGTCCCTTCCTTTTATTTCATGCATATTATTGTCTTTACTAAATCCCACACCGCTCCCCTGGCACACAGCAGCGGACGTCTCAAGGTGTTCATTGGAAATGATCTACATGTGACCAGTAACATTTGAAACTATTACACAACACCAAAACCAGCAAGTATATCTTGATGAGGTCGAAGGTCAATTACTCATTTTTAGAATGTTTCAATATTTGGTGTAGTTCATCTATTTGGATATACCAGTACTGGTAACTAAAAGTACAGAAAGTTTCTTTTTTTATTGGGTTTAACGACGCACTGTTATGAAATCGCAGATCAAATGGCGTTGGATGGATGATTAATGAGGTGATGAGATAAAAAGGTTGAGTAATGGGAAGGAAGCGGTCATGGCAGACTTATTGTAGGAACCATCCTGGCATGAGCCTGGACAGAAAGTTTTGTGTTGGGTGGATGAGCAGTTTTCAAGATATCAATGTTTTAGTTCAGACACTACGATGTAGGGTCCCGCGCAGACCGTAACATAATAAGTACATCTAGCGGAAAATTTGAAAACTACTTGCTATATCAAGATAAACTGAACATATAATAGCATGCTAGTTATAGGTTATTTGTTGGTGTCTTGTATTTTCTGATGCTGGTTTGAGTTAGTAGGCCCAAGATATGTCATATGTGGCCTGTTTGTTTGTGTTGCACCAGCTGAACTAAAGTGTAGCTGGTGTAAAAAGGAAGTACGTCATATTACGGGTTTTGTGCAGGAAATTATGCCGAAATGATGAGGTACAAACAAACACGAAATTGACGATTTTCGGTTCCTAGACACGAATTTTGAAATGGAAGCAGACCCGTTGATGGAGAAGAGATATTACATATCATGGAATGTGATTAATGAATAGTAAATATTTAATAATGACAACCCTTATTCGATTATATATTTTTTCATTCTCATTAACACGAATTCAAGCGTCAACAACTAGTAAGCCAGCAAAGCGTCCGCGTACAACTTGATTTGGCGCCTGCCATCTTGCACTGAACTAAGCACACCAGCTCCGTAGCTGGTGTAGAACTACCTGAACTAGTGCAAGTGAACCGGGACAAACAAACAAGAAAGTGCAGCTTGGTGCTGAACCACGGTTACAAACATCACGATTGTGCAAGAACTGAAGAACCAGTTCAGCTAGTGCAGGACAAACAAACAGGCATATTGACTAATGCCTAGATACTATAATTTTTACCGTACCGTACATCCATTCACAACAGTATAATGAGAGTTTTAGCGTTTTACCGATCCTAGAACCATCTCTGTTCACAATTGATTACAGTAATTATAACTGTTCAAACTTCCAAGAGTGCGTAGGCGTAATTGATTTTGGCCGTCCTCAAAGCCACCTTGCCGCAACTATTCTGATTATTCAGAGCATCCGACTCGTTATTCTTGGAGCACCTAGTTTTTATTGCAACGAAATGGAATCGAGTTGAACTGAAGGACGAGCTTGAGACCGAAACCAAAACTACGACAGCTGTGAATCGTAGCATCCGAAGCAAGACCAGGACGAAGACTAGAACAGTCCTTCCACTACGTTCATTAGATGAGCGTAGCGAAGATTTTCACTGAACTCTTACGGAACTTGTCTGTGCGTTTTTTGTTTTTTTGTTTGTAAACACTGCACAGGTCGCAGGGTTTGACCGATCGACATGGAACTTTTTTTTTATATGCAAACTTATCCAACTTAGAACTGTATAGTTTTGAGGTCTAATCGGTTGGACCATTTTTGAGAAACATCATTCAGAAGTTTCTAAAAACCCCATGAGATTTGGCTGAGCGTAATGAAAAATTAAATCTCTTCAATATGATTCAAATTTTCCACAAATGTGAACACAAGAATAATATACATGAATAAAAATTTGGTTTGATATTCGGACCAGCCGTTTTGGAGAAAATAATATAATAGATGTATTTTATTCATCGGAAAGATAGAAATATTAGTTGAAAAATGTTGCATTGTCGAAGTCACGGCTTTCTAGATTCATTGACATCGGATGAAGTTCATTTCAAATGATCAAGGTTTGTAGAGTTTTCGATTATACTTTATATAGACATCTCGCTCATCGTACAACGCACATCCTGCGTTTGCCTAGTCAGACAGTTAGAAAACAGTCTTGTCGAATCAATTCAGCCTGTAATGGCATAGCAGCTACGATACCGGCAAAAACAACGGAATAGAAACCGTTGCCAACGCCTCACTGAACGTTGCTTTCTCTCGGGCCGAGTACGAAATTGACTGAATTCTAAGCGGGGAAAAGTGACCATTCTCGTCGAAAACCTCGCTTTTTGGTTGATCCAAATTTTTAAAATCGAAATCATCTTTTTTGGTCTCTTTGATTTTGAATTAACGATGGTTTACCTGCACATTTCAATTGGAGGGCACACGGGATTAACGATACAAGTTGCACGTTGTCAGTTCTGAGATGAATACAATGCTAAGTTCAGAACCACGTTTATTTCTATAGAGATCGATATTTCAACTAGATTTTTCGTGGACTTGTATCTAATAGCTATCCAAAATCTCGATACATATTCAGAAAGCTTGCGAAAAACACTGTTCCAACTATCCATTTTTTTAAATGTGTCTTGTATCGTAATCTCCGTATACCCTTCAATTGTCTTTCATTCTTACCGTAATCAATGGAGTCGGCTACCAAACATCATCAATCTTCATTTTCCAATAATCAAGATGGCTGCTGCTGGCCGGGGCGGCGGCAATGTGATATTGAGCTCTTCCGGCTCCCAATTCTGAACAGAAGATTATTCATACAAGGTTAATATCAACGGTGTGAATATGAAGATCTATTGGCGTCGGATGGATGATTAATGAGATGATGGTTTCTCGAGTTTTTTTCAAATATTGGGTTCAACGACTCACTATGATGATAGCAAAGATCTATTGGCGTCAGATGGATGATTAATGAGATGATGGGATGATGAGATGAAGGTTTTTGGGTATTTTTTTTATATATATTGGGTTCAACGACGCACTGTAATGATTGGGAAAATCTATTGGCGTCGGATGGATGATAAATGAGATGATGGGTTGAAGGTTTCTCGAGTAATTTTTTTATATATATTGGGTTAAAGACGAACTGTAATGATAGTGAGGATCTATTGGCGTCGGATGGATGATTGATGGGATGATCAGATGAAGGTTTCTTGGGTAATTTTTTTTTATATATATGGGGTAAAGATGCACTGTAATGATAGTGAAGATCTATTGGCGTCAGATGGATGATTAATGAGATGATGGGATGATGAGTTGAAGGTTTCTTGGGTAATTTTTTTATATATATTGGGTTAAAGACGCAGTGTAATGATAATGAAGATCTATTGGCGTCGTATGGATGATTAATGATATGATGGGATGATGAGTTGAAGGTTTCTTGGGTAATTTTTTTATATATATTGGGTTAAAGACGCAGTGTAATGATAATGTATGGCTGATATGATGGGATGATGAGTTGAAGGTTTCTTGGGTAATTTTTTTATATATATTGGGTTAAAGACTGCAGTGTATGATAATGAAGATCTATTGGCGTCGTATGGATGATTATGATATGATGGGATGATGAGTAAGGTTTCTTGGGTAATTTTTCTATATAATGGTTAAAGACGCAGTGTATGATAATGAAGATTATTGCGTCGTATGGATGTTAAATGATATGATGAAGGATTTTTTATTGGCCAGTCGCAAAAAAAGATTTAGGCTTGGTATCTTTTTGGGGCTAGAATGGGTATGAAATTTATTTTAATTCGGTTTTTTTTATATAAATGTGTTAAATTATTGGTCGTATGGATTTAATGATATGAGGGGTGAGAGTTGGGCGGGTAAAAAAAAAAAAACACCCGAAAATTTTGAAGGGGTTTGGGGGGAAAGCAAAAGACCCCGGGTTTTTTAAAAAAAAAATGGAAAAAGAACCAAAAAAGAAAAAATTACATTTTTTTTTTTTTTTCTTTTTTTTGAATTGGTGGAAATTAAGGGGGGGGGAATAATTTAAAAAAATATTTTTAAAAATTATTTTTTTTTTTTAAAAAAAAAAAAAAAAAAAAAACCCCTTAAAAAAATTTTCGATTTATATAATTTTTTTTTCCCATTCTTTTTTTTTTCATTAAACACAAATTTAAGCGTAAAATAGTAAGCCAGCAACTCCGGACAATTGTTTTTGGCCCTCCCATTTGCACAAAACAAAGCCACCAGCTCCGTAGGGGTGTAAATACCTGAACTAGTGCAAGTGAACCGGAAAAACAAACAAAAGTGAGTTGGTGCAAAACCATGGTTACAAACAAACACGATTTGCAAGAACTGAAGAACCTTTGCTAGTCAGGACAAAAAAACAGCATTGACAATGCCTAGATACTAAATTTTTACCGTACCGACACCATTCCAACAAAAATGGAGTTTTAGCTTTTTTCCCGATCCTAGAACCACCCTTGTTCAAAATTGATTACAGAATTAAACTGTTCAAAACTTCAAGAGTGCGAGGGAAATTGTTTTTGGCGCCCTCAAAGCCCCTTGCCCAATATTCTTTTTTCGACACCCGACTCGTTTCGGGCACCTGTTTTTTGCAAGAAAAAAAAGGGTTTAAAATGAAGGACGATTTTTAGACCAAACCCAAAATACGAAGCTTAATCGTAGCACAAAGCAAGACCAGGCAAGACTAGAACAGTTTTTCCACACGCTTGATGACGTAGGAAGATTTCACTGAACTTTTAGGGAATTGGGTCTGTGCTTTTTTTTTGTTTTTTTTTTTAAAACACTGCACAGGTCGCAGGTTTGCCCCGATCGACAGGAATTTTTTTTTTAATGCAAATTATCCAACTTAAAACTTTTTGGTTTGAGGTCTAATGGGTTTGGACCTTTTTTGAAAAAACATCATTCGAAGTTTCTAAAAACCCATGAGATTGGGTGAGCGAAATAAAAAATTTAAAACTTTCAATATGATTCAATTTTCCAAAAATGGACCAAGAATAAAAACATGAAAAATTTGGTTTTGATATTCGGCCAGCCGTTTTGGGAGAAAAAAAATATAATGAGTTTTTTATTTAAAAAAAAATGAATATTAGTTGAAAAATTTTTTGCATTGTCGAAAGTCACGGCCTTTCTAGTTCTTTGACTGGATGAAGTTCATTTCAAATGAAAGGGGTTGTGATTTTTCTTTTATATTAATAAATCTCGTCACGTACAACGCACATCCTGCTTTTTCCCCTATCGACATTTTGGGGAAAAACGTCTGTCGAATCATTCGCCGAAAATGGAATGACTCATCCCGGCAAAAACAACGGAATAGAAACGTTGCCAACGCCTCATGCGTTGCTTCCTGGGGGCCGAGTACGAAATTGACAAAATTTAAGGGAAAAAAAAGTGACCATTCTCGTCAAAAAAACCCCTTTTTGGTTGATCCAAATTTTTAAAATCGAATCATCTTTTTGGTTCTTTGTTTTAAATTTAACGATGGTTTTGAATTTAAATTGGGGGGCACAGGGGTTTAACGTCAAGTTGCACTTTGTCTTTCTGGAAAATAAAATGCTAATTTCAAAACCCCCGTTTTTTCTTGGATCGATTTTTCAACTAGATTTTTGGTTGAAATCAAATAGCTACCAAAATCTCGTACATATTAAAAAAGCTTGCAAAAAAACACTTTTCCAACTATCCTTTTTTTAAAAATGTGTCTTGTATCGTAATCTCCGTTACCCTTCATTGTCTTTCTTTCTTACCGTAATCAAGGGACGGCTACCAACATCAAAATCTTCATTTTCCAATAATCAAGAGGCTGCTGTGGCCGGGGGGGGCGGCAATTGATATGAGCTCTTCCGGTCCCAATTCTAAAACAGAAGATTATTCAACAAGGTAATAAAGGGTGTGAAGATAAAGATCTATGGCTCGGAGGAAAAAGAGATAAGGTTTTTCCGATTTTTTTTTAAAATTGGGTTCAAGTCACTATGATGAAGAAAAGATCTTTTGGCTCAGGGAGATTAATGAATAGGGGGTGATGAAGAATTTTTTTGGGTATTTTTTTATATTATTGGGTTAAACACGCACTTAAGATTGAAAAAATCTTTTGGGCGTCGGATGGTGTAAATGAGTGATGGGTTAAAGGGTTTTCCCGGAATTTTTTTTATATTTTGGGTTAAAGACAACGAAATGAAGTGGGGATCTATTGGCTCGTGGATGATTGAGGGAGAAGATAAGGGTTTTTGGGAATTTTTTTTTTATATTACTTGGGTAAAGACACGTAATATAGTGAAGATCTTTGGCGGAGGATGATTAATGAGATGATGGGATGATGAGTTAAAGGTTTTTGGGTAATTTTTTTATTATTTGGGGTTAAAGACGCAGTGAAAAGAATGAAGACTTTTGGCGTCGTTGGATGATTTATATGATGGGATGAGGGGTTTGAGGGTTTTTCTTGGGTAATTTTTTATATTTTGGGGGGGTTAAAGGGCAGGTAATGTAATAAAGTCTTTTGGCGTCGAGGTTTTTTAAGTATGGGGATGATGATTGAAGGTTTTGGGGAAATTTTTTCTTATATTAGGGGGTTTTAAAGACGCAGTGTAATGATAATAAAGATCTTTGGCGTCGTATGGATGTTTAAAGAATGGGGGATGAGATTTTAAGGTTTTCTTGGGTATTTTTTCTTTATATTTTGGGGTTTTAAACCTGTAATGATAATAAAGTTTAGGGTCGTATGGATGATTAATGATATGAGGGTTTGATGAGTTAAAGGGTTTTCTTGGTATTTTTTTTATATATTTTGGGTTAAAGATCAGGTAATGAAGTAAAGATTTTTGGGTTTTGGGATATTAATGTTGAGGGAAGAGTGGGGTTTTTGGGGAAATTTTTTCTTTATATAGGGGTTTAAAGACCGTGAAATGATAATGAGATTTTTGGGCGTTTTGGATTTATGATTGGGGGATGATGAGTGAAGGTTTTGGGTAATTTTTTATATATTTTTGGGGTTTAAAGACGCAGGAAAATGTATGAAGATTATTGCCGATGGTGTTATGATATGTGGATGTGAGTTGAATTTTCTTGGGAAATTTTTTCTTTATATTTTGGGTTAAAGATGCTTTAATGATAGTAGATTATTGGCGTCGATGGTGTTTGTTTGGGAATTGAGATAAAGGGTTTTCTTGGGAATTTTATTTATATAAGGGCCCTATTTTGGGTTTTAACGACGCCTGATAACAAAGATCATTGGCGTCGGATGGAGATTAAGAATGAGGGAAGAAGTTTCTTAGTGGGAAACCACCCGCATTTCTCGGGACAAGGGGGAAAGCACAAAACCCCCCTGTAAGAGGGACCAGGGGGGATCGAACGGGTCCAAAAAACCCTCGCCCCCCGGATAAACCCAGGAGATGAAAAAATTTCAAAAAATGATACCCTCAAAAAAAAAATAATATTTAAAAACTTGATAAGACATAAAAAAAAAACTAAAAAACAAAGGAAAGAAAGTAGGGGGACTTTACATTCATTTATAACATTTAGTTGAACAAGCTTCCCCGACTGGGTGAAGTCCGCCGCTCGACCTTGAGACGCCGGGGCGGGTTTTAACAACCGCTTTTTCGTGTAGAACCTGCGGGGTCAAGTGCTGCAAAACCTGAACCAAGGAAAAAAATCTTTTAGTAACTTACCAGAGTACTTTTTTATTCGGCTCATGTCGCTCTAAAGCAACAAAGGGGAAAGCCTTAAGCTGCCCCCGGTGACTTCAATATTGAAGCGGTGCCTCCTGACGATTTTCCAAAGGGGGCCCGCTCATATGACAAAGCCGACATTTTGAAAGCCCCTTTTTTGCGGGATTCAATTTGACATACTGAGAAAATGGTGTTTTTTTTATTTTTTTTTTCATATTTTTTTTGTGGTTTTCCACAGGTTTAAACGGCTACAGCTATCAAAACCCCAACTTTTTTTTTTATCTGGTTCATCCCAATAAGTCTGTATAGTTTTGTGGATTTTGGGAGGTTTTTTTTTTTTTAGGGTTTTAGAAATTTTAAAAATACCCGTTTAAAGAACACAAAGGAAAAAAAAATCTTTCCGAAAAAAAAAAGAAATTTTGCATGAAGTTGAATTCATTTTGATACACATTTTTAAATTTTCCCCCTTGATGGTCAGCCCTTTTTTAAAAAAAAACAAAATGTGCAATTTGGGACCCCAAGCAGTTTTACAAATTTTCCCATCTATTATTCCGTCCCCAAAAACGATAACGGCGTTTCCCATAATACAATATAAATTTTTTGTGGCGCCCAAGGTGAAGAAAAAACCCAGGAAAAAGCGGTAGGTTTTAGTCACATTCAATTGCAACTTGACGTTTCAGAAGCTTTCCTCGACGGATGAAAATCACCCGCCGCCTCGAGAGCAGCGGGCCGACGGTTTTAACAAAGCGTTTTCGGTAGAACCTGGCTGTCAAGCGTCGCAGAACCCGCAAAAAGGAAATGGATCTTTAGTAAAATTACCAGACGTCACTTTTTATTCGGCTCTGCGCTAAGTCAATGGTATGCTCTTTAAACATGCCGCCGGTGACTTCAAATATGAAGCGGGGCCTCTGCTGACGAGTTACCAAAGGGGGGCCAGGCCCAAAGATAACCCCAGAATTTTGATTGTTAACAGCTTTAGCGAGGGCATTTACTACTGAAGAAAAAGGTTTTTTTTTTTTTTTTTTATATGTTTTTTTTCGGTCCTCCCCAAGGTTTAAACGGGTTTTAAAAAATATCAATTTAAAAAAAATTTAGGTTCCTATCCAAATAAAACTGTATAGTTTTTTTGGGATTTTCGGGGGGTAACTTTTTTTTTTTGAATTTTTGAAATTTCAAAAAATACCCGTTAAAGAACAAACGGAAAAAAAGGAAAATTTTCTTCCAAAAAAATGAAATTTTGCATGAAGTTGAATTACATTTTGATACACATTTCTGGAAATTTTCCGCTTGATTGGGTCAGCCATTTTGAAGAAAAAACATAAAATGTGCTAAATTGGTACCACTCGAAGCAGTTTTTACCATTTTCACCTATACTATTACTATCCGCCGTCTTACAACGCATATACGGCGTTTCCTAATAATATTCAATATAAATTTCTTGTGGCGCCTACAGGTGAAGAAAACTCAGGAAATAGCGACTGGTTGACGTTACATTCAATTGATAACCCATTGACGTTGACAGCAGCTTACCTCGACTGGATGAAGTCACGCCGCTCGACCTCGAGACGCAGCGGGCTCCACGGTTGAGCACCGCGTTGTCGTCGTAGAACCTGCAGCTGTCAAGCGCTCGCAAAACCTGCAACAATGGAAAATAAAATCTTTTAGTAACTTACCAGACGTCACATTTCTATTTGGCTCATGTCGCTCTAAATGCAACAATGGTATGCTCTATAAGCATGCCGCCGGTGACTTCAATATCTGAAGCGGTGCCTCAGCTGACTGAGTTACCAAGGGGGCCAGCTGCCAATATGATCAAACCCCAGAATTTTGCATTGTTAGACGAGCTTTAGCGAGGATTCAATTTGACATATGAAGAAAACTGGTGTTTGTTTTTTTTTTTTTTTTCTATATGTTTTTTTTGTCGGTCCTCCACAGGTCGAACGGTTACTACAGCTATCAACTTCAAAAAAAAAATCAATATGGTTCCTCATCCAACTAAGATCTGTATAGTTTTGTGGCATTATCGGGTGGTAACTTTTTTTTTATGAATTTTAGAATTTAAAAAATACTCGTTAGAATAACACGGCGTAAAAAACAAGAAAATATTTTCATTTTCTAAGAGCCGATTGTACCAACTGATGATTAAATATCAATTAGTTAATCATTACTTAAAGTACAAAAATAACATAGGTAACCAAGGGTGATAACAAGTTAATTTGCTAATTTTTGCTCAATTCACTAATCATCACTTGGTACAACCGGCTCTAAAAAAATGAAATTTTGCATGAAGTCGAATTACATTTGATACACATTTCTGGAAATTTTCCGCTTGATCGGGTCAGCCATTTTGAAGAAAAAACATAAAATGTGCTAAATTGGTACCACTCGAAGCAGTTTTTACATATTTTCACCCATACTATTACTATCCGCTCGTCCAACAACGCATATATGGCGTTTTCCCAATAATATTCAATATAAATTTCTTGTGGCACCTACAGGTGAAGAAAAATTCAGGAAATAGCGAGTAGATTGACGTACATTCGATTGATAACCCATCGACGTTGACAGCAAGCTTACCTCGACTGGATGAAGTCACGCCGCTCGACCTCGAGACGCAGCGGGCTCCACGGTTGAACAACCGCGTTGTCGTCGTAGAACCTGCGGCTGTCACTGACCTGACCTGCAACAATGGAGAATAAATGTTTTAGTAACTTACCAGACGTCACATTTCTATTCGGCTCATGTCGCTCTAAATGCAACAATGGTATGCTCTATAAGCATGCCGCCGGTGACTTCAATATCTGAAGCGGTGCCTCAGCTGACTGAGTTACCAAGGGAGCCAGCTGCCAATATGATCAACCCCAGAATTTTGCATTGTTAGACGAGCTTTAGCGAGGATTCAATTCAACATATTGAAAAAAATTGGTGTTTTTTTTCAATTTTTTTTGTTTTTTTTTCATGTTTTTTTGTCGGTTCTCCACAGGTCAAACGGCTACAGCTATCAACTTCAAACTTTTTTTCAATATGGTTCCTCATTCAACTTAGATCTGTATAGTTTTGTGGCATTATCGGGTGGTAACTTTTTTTTTATGAATTTTAGAAATTTCAAAAATACCCGTTGGAAGAACACAACGGAAAAAACGAAAATATTTTCTTTCCAGAAAATGAAATTTTGCATGCAAAGTTGAATTACATTTTGATACACATTTCTGGAAATTTTCCGCTTGATCGGGTCAGCCATTTTGAAGAAAAAACATAAAATGTGCTAAATTGGTACCACTCGAAGCAGTTTTTACCCATTTTTACCCATACTATTACTATCCGCTCATCTAACAACGCACATATGGCGTTTTCCTAGTTACCTAGTTTTTAATACAGCATAGCTTTTATAGTGTGAATGAGTATTTATTGCACGAATGGAATTATAACATGGAGTGTTTTTTGTTTTTTATAGTATTTAATGACTATGTACTAATTTATAATAGCTTGTGTCTACAGGCCTAGTTCTAACAAGAATAATTATTGTTCTTTAGTTCTTTAGCTTGTCTTGCAAATGATTGCCTATTATCATTATCATTCTTTTCTACCAGTGTATCAACTATAACTATAATTACTTAAACTCATGTATCACCTCCTTGTTTACTTTGACTAGTTCAATTCATGACAACTTTTAAGACCTGCTTGTTATTTTTAATCTCTATATTATAATAACATGTACACAATGGTATTATGAAAGGCTAATAAAAAACTAAACTAAACTAAACTAAACTAAAACTACAGCCTAGGGGCACTTGCTTGCGTGCAAATCTTCTAACGTGCAAAACTGATTGAAATGATTACGTCTAAAATTCAGGGCCTGTATTAAATTGAATTGAAATACTTGTGATTTTTTTTTTCAATACGCTGTGCACGCATTCCAAGATGCTTGAAAATTAGAACAGAATACAGTAAACCCTCGTTAATCCAAACTCGGTTAATCCAAAATTTGACGTATTTCGAACTTGAAATCGGTCCCCAGCTGAAGGTATAGGCATTTCGATGTTAATTAATATGGTTAATCCGAATTTCGGTTAAACCGTAATTCAAACTAATATTTCGTTCAACTATATTAACTAATATTAACTAATATTATTAACTAACGTATTAACTAATATTTACTACAATAGCAACAATTGACAGTATAATTACTTTCATTTCAATGTCTTACTATGTCTGTGTTCTAGCCATAAAATGCTCTCTAGCCTGTAATAATCCTACAAATGGTAGGCCTAAATCAAATGATGAAAGTTTGAATAGAACCCGAGAATAAGTCACACGCTATCAAGTGACAGCTAACACATTGTTGTAATTTCAATTTGTACTAGTAGGGCTAATTATCAAACGATAAACGTTACGTTCAAAAAAGATGTGGTTAAGCCTTCACTTTGCTAACCTTTCTCTCGCATTCCCTCGCTAGAACGGCTAAATGACAAACTCGCTCGCCTACACCCTCACAAATGAAAAAATTCTCTCTTATTCTAATTTGAAATTGATATAAATATTCTGCAGCCTATCTCAATTAAAGAAAACATGCGGGGAATAGACCACGACACAGGGTCTTTACAATAGACATAAAGTATTCTGATCCCCCTTGCTGTTTCAAGAACGTGGACTAACTAAGCATAGACCTACAGTTAATTGCCGCATGAGAACGATGATCCGTTGCTCGCTGAACCTCAGATGTGCCATTTATGGATTGTAGTCGTTTGCCAGGTCTCAAGCTCGATGCTGCTTCACCGAAGTCTTTGTCTCATTCGGGCCAAGTAGGCCTTGAGCTACTGGTGAGCCATGAACTTCTACACTGTAAAACGTACATAGATGTAGAGGAAAGCCATAAGCATTGTCAAATGCACAACTTACTAGTGATAATGAATAGCCTAGTCCTAGGCCTACTGTGGTCAGAAGTTGAAATATTGGCCTAGATAGATGGATGTTATATTATTCACAAATTTAGTTTAAATTTAAACATTTATATTGAGTGGAGTAATAACCTAGGCACAAGGACCTACTGGAAAATAACTAGATGACTAGGGCCTAGGGCAATGCCTAGACCTCATTTGTTAGAGGTGTAGGCTATTATACAAGTATAAGCCTATAGTAATATCTTTGCCTAGCCTAGTATGACCTAGGCCATTGATTTTATAATAGTACCAGTTAAATTTCAACAAGATCATTGAGTTTCTACCATTTTGTGAAATCAATTCACACAGGGCCTACTTGGCCTACATGCCAAGGGTCCTAAAGAAAACCACATGTGTGAACAGAGGAAATCAAATTTATTGAGATAGTATGTTCTTTGACAGGGATGTATATAACATATGTAACTATCATTCACGTGTTATAGCCCCAAGTAGATCGAATAATACTGCAAAACTCACCAGTTAGGTATGATACGCAATTTAGTGAAAACGTTTCATGCCATTGTTCTCTGTAAACGACATTTTTAGGACAGTTGAGCTCAAAGCCTCAAAGGTTGAGCTCTTCAGAAGAACCGCATAGCCAGATGAGCGGGTCGGAGACTACTCTGCTTTCGTGTGTAATAATAACTTCTGTTTGAGGAAAAGTCAAGTTTTTGCTTGTGAGAAAACAAAAACATTAAATAATCTTTTATACACTAAAATCAATTAAAAGTAAATGAGTACGGGCATAATCTGCGAGGAAAAAAGCTAAATGACCACCGATCCGGTAGTACAAAAAGATCAGACACAGCCACCTGAAAACTCGAAAAATGTGTGGATTTATAAATGAATATTTCTCCTACTGAATGATCGCAGTAAACGAGATGTATGAAACTCAATTTTTCACTGACCAATCCATAAAATGTTTAGTTTCAGTTCAAATGTCAATTAGGTTAATCAAATATAGCAATGCACTATTTTAAGTAAATGTAGTACACTAGCTTGTGTGTAATTTAAACTGGGACCAAACTATTCAATGAAGATATCAGAAAATATGGACTTACCACTTACCAGTAACTCAAAATCACTATAGTCCAAAAAATTCAAGAATATATTTTTTCTATATATAGGCCTAGTAATGGCATACTCTGAGAATGTAGCCCACACATGTTAATGATAGAGAGACAGTTATTTTGAAATATATAATATCATTTTTTTCATCTGCTTTTCCTACAACACTTGCTGAAATTTTAGTTTTGAAAAGTTTTTCTTTGGGACAATTTTTTTCGAACAGTTAATAGCATCCCATGAAAACAATCAATACAACATTGAATTCAAGTGCACCATTGACTTGAGTCACTTGCCTAATAGAAGTATTGACATACGTTCATCCAATTATTTACTCGAAGGTGGTGCTCCCTCTCACGCAAGGAAGGTAATTAACACCCTTAAAACCTATCTACAAAGCCTATCTGTGGTAAAAACACTTCATTATCATCAACGATCGAACTGTCAGTTGAAGTCACAATTAGGTTAAGAGACCTCAGCTGTCATTGCATTTTGGAAGTTATATTTTTGCCTTGGAAGAATTCCTCTACAAGAGCATCAACAAAAATATAATAATATATACCAGCTGCGATAATCTTTGGCTTCAGTTGAAGCATCCTGGACCTCACAAGATTTAATTATTGCGTTGTCAAGGCAATAGGGATGCAGGCAATGCTTGCATTAAACAAGGGGATCAACTAAATAATATATTTTAGGGTCATGTGTATCCTGAAATGATAAATGGAATGCATATAATATACCTGTGGAAGGTTAGTATTATATGATACTGGTACATTTGAAGTGAATATAAGAATAGGCGTACGCAGCACACTTGATGGCCGTCAGATCTGTTTTAGGGTTATGTTAGGTGACAGGACATTGATTTTGTAGTTACAAATTCAGTGACTCTGGAGAATGTTTGAGTCCTAGAGTTACGCCCTTGGTGTCCATTCCACGTAAAGCTTTCTTCACCTAACCGGCTAACCCTAACTGTCATGAAAAAAAAAAAACGTAATAAAGTTTACCCGACACAACCTTAAAACAGATTGGCGTGGCCAGTGAGCTCGATGGCGCGGCTTAGGCCTATATTTATCATGTTTTATCTTCCGACGGAAGGTATTCTGTACACCATTATCAATTTTATAATATTTAGTATTACGGGATCCGCAAAATGACACCGTTGTCACAGCATATTCACGAAGACTTTTTACTCTACGAAAGGTTTTGCATTCTACTCTGAACTAGGCCCATAAAAAGGGCAGAGTAAATTTGGGTAGGCCTTCGTCAGCAGATCAAAGCTCGAATTATGCTAAAACTAAAAATCCCTAGACCGCGAAAAAAATGAAATGATATGTCGAAGTGATAAACAGAAGTATAGAATAGAATGTCTTTATTCATCATGTATAACAACGGCAGTTGGTCAAAAAAGGGCAAAGTTCAGTCAGTTGACCGTTCTTCCACCTAACTTTACCTGGCCCTAGGCCTATAAGAAATTGTAAAAAATGTAATGAATAATGAAAAATGTAAAACAAATGCAAATTACATCATAAAATAACTTCAAAATGAAAATATGACTAGGAAAAGTTTCAACTTCGTGGAAAGTTTCCGATCCGGATGTTTCACGTTATTATCTGATTTGTTCCAGCAATATATCGATAAGCCAATCAGCATTCTTCTCGATTGATCTCAAACGAGTACATCAGGATGGACCTAGATCCCCTAGCCTTGGTGAAAGTGGAGATAGATGATATGGACGTTGTAGTGAAGGATGAACCCCGGGATGAGTTTGATTCAGGTAGCGTACATTGCATATCATTTGTTTGTATCAAACTTATCATGATCGAGTTGATTTGATGCAAATCATTTGAATGAGTTTGCATCAAATTTGCAAATTTATTTGCATCAATTTGATGAGTTTGATGCACTTGCCCATTTGTCTATATAATACATGTGTATGCTCCGGCACACGCAGCGCAGTGGTTAACGCGCTCGGTTTCATGTTATCCGGGAGAAGAGGGTAATTAGAACCCGGTTTGATTCCCGCCGCCGTCCATCTTTGCAGGGGTTTTTCGTGGTTTCACTCTGTAGCCTAGGCTAATGCCAGGATGGTTCCTACAATACAGGCCACAACCGTTCCTTCCCACTATCCTTCCCATTACCCAAGAAACCTTCATATCATCATCCCATCAATCATCCATTTGAGGTAAATAGATCTCCGCTATCATTGCAGTGCGTTGTTGAACCCAATATAAAAAAATGAAAAAAATACCTGAATGAGGTTGCATAAGAATAGATTGACGGGAAAGAAAGTTGAAATGTGGCTCTTTCATGAGGGTTTTTTATCACCTGGCTGTTATCTTATATATAACAAGCTCGTGTCACATGTTAGAGGATGAACTCCTCCGTAACGGCTCGACCGAGTGTCATGAAATTCCTCACGCACATTCGATAGGGCTGGTAGAAGGTCCTAAAGTATACGAGATCTTCCGCCAAGCTTTCTCCTATGAGCAATATCCAAAAAATTGGCACTTCAAGGACAACACCAGTAATGGCGTTGTTCACTGACATTGACGAAGTTGCTCAATGTTACTCAACGTTACTCACCATTTGCGTGGCTACACGCTAGGTAGCGTAACAACCAACATTCACTACAAATCACTTCGATGGCAGAACAACGTTTGCCGAGTCAGCTAGTTCTCTTATAAAAACATTGATTAAACCGCTCTGATGTTATGTTTTATCCGCAGGGAGCGATGCGAGCGGCAGCGCTGATTTTGATCCGCTATGTTTACTGCAATTAGAGCAAGATGTAAAACCTCCGCTTGGAAACTCTGGCGTATTGGATGATCGGGTGACAGGTATGTCTATATAATTAGTGTTGCGGAGGATATTATATACCATATCTTGACATTTATTCCAGTAGGGCTTTAGTAATGCAATTATCTACCTACAGTGAAACCTCTATGCATCGTTCCCGGATCCAACGTTTTCCTGGTTGTATCATCTATTTTATCTAACTCCACTCCAGCTCTTATAATCGATGTTAAATTTTCCTGCATGGATGGTTTCATTTTCCTGGTCCCTTGAAAAACAATGGATAGAGGTTTCACTGTATAATTAAGTGGTTTTTATGTAGGTGAATGAATAATGAGATCACGGATAATAGGGTAGGCCCTATATAAAGAATCTAGATTCTACTACCTAATTGGAAGTCTATTATTAAGGACACATCTTCGTATTCACTTCATCCACTGTTAATTATGTTGACTATAGGGACACTATGGGTTTCCTAGTGTCCCTATAGTCAACCTTTTGGTGGACACCATTTTACTGAAAATATCAATTGGATGTTTTTCCTGTTTCTATTGTATGTTTTACGGCCTTCTCAAATCGAGTTCGCTCGCGGACACCTCGTTCTGTCCGCTAACTTTTTTCTCTAATACCCCTTTACACGATCAACTAAAATAGCAATGCGTTTCGGCAATGCATTTCCCGTCGTGTATAGGATCCTAAAATTGTCATTTTCTGCCGTAGCGGTGCCAGTAGCTTGAACCTTGAACTAGCGAATGCCAGTAGCGCAACCTAGCGCTCAAATCTCCAAAACATTTATCGACAGTTGCGATAAAATACAATTGATCAGTATTTACATAACATAACATCTGTTTGAATTATTAGAATATAGAGATCAATATAAACATAACCTGAACGTAACGTGTCTTCAGTATCAGTGAAAATCTTCTGTATCGAAAACGGTCAGTCACCAATCTTCGATTCTCCCACTCAACGATATGGCGGTCAACAGAAGCTAGACAGTCAACGGAACACTTTACTGGCCGCTGATTGGTTGGCTACTAGCAATACGGCCTTAAAAGTTGAACGTATTTCTACTCCAGGCAATGCGTTGACAGCATAGGTATTTTTACTGTGGTGTAAACGCAAGATAGGAAAGGCATGTATTCTACTTCGTACCGATACATTTCGAAATGCATTTTTAGGGATAAGTTGATCGTGTAAAGGGGGTATAAGTCCACACTTTCACTTGTGCGGCAATCTCAAATACACTTGGCCCACGGAACCCTTGTCTCGGCTGCCTACTCATTTCATGGTTTACCGGTACCGTACTGTTGTTACTATACAGAACGCTGTTGCGCTACGAAATACGATTCTGCAAAAGAATAGGTGTACCAAAATGCTAATTCTTAAATTCTAAATGCAATTACAAAGAAATGAATAAGCTATATTTACATGTCTCCGAGTATGATATTATCACTACAGATTCTATGAATTGTGTAAAGGTAAAGAGAGAACGGCAGTTTACCGAGGTCCACAAGTAGATAGGCCTACTCACGGTGGAGAGCCGTTGACAGAACACAGAGATGAAAAACACACGAGATTTTACACGTTTCGGCTATTGCCGTGGTCACAGTAGAGTAGGTAGTCAATCACTAGGTATCACTACAGATTTGACTTATTTTTGTTTACAGTGGCTACAAACATGACTGAACATGATCCTATCAAATATGAAGGAAAAGGACAGTTTACTTACCCTGCTGTCTCAACCACGGAACATTACGTTCAACCAGACAGGCTACCTAAAATAAAACAGGAAGAAGTGGATATTGTGGACGAATGTGGTTTCGAGACGGAGGAATTGGACGAGATATGTTTCGAAGCGATTAAAGAAGAACCTTACGAAGAATGTGAGTATATTTCTGTTTACTCTGAATCATTGATAGTTATAGGCTCAATTAAACCAGATGACTTATTTAATATAGTGTGTATATAATATACGTATATATATATTTGTTTTTTTTATATTTTTTTCCCATTGTGTTTTGTATAATTTCTCTCTAGTGTATAATTTGTTTATTAGATAATTATTCAGAATAATTTCTTGTTATTTATATTTGTTATTTTGCTATTTTTTGTTATTCTGTGTCCAAGTGGCAACCGTATTGTCGGCAGTGTTTTTAATAAAAACTATTCTCTCTGAATTCGTTCGTGAACGGATAACGATGTTGCTTGTGCATGCTGAAGTATTGCTGAACTATTCTTTGTATATGTTCATGAACCAGTGTATTGAATGATAAGTCTATCAACTCCAAGATGATTGTGTGCTCTTTAGTTAATATAAAAACTTAGAAACCAACTCTAATTTATTTCTTTATTAAATTCAATGGAAGTCTTAGCTAAACTCATCTTATAACAATGAAATGAACAATTTATTTACTAGGCAAACGCAGGATGTGCGTTGTACGATGAGCGAGATGTCTATATAAAGTATAATCGAAAACTCTACAAACCTTGATCATTTGAAATGAACTTCATCCGATGTCAATGAATCTAGAAAGCCGTGACTTTGACAATGCAACATTTTTCAACTAATATTTCTATCTTTTCGATGAATAAAATACATTTATTATATTATTTTCTCCAAAACGGCTGGTCCGAATATCAAACCAAATTTTTATTCATGTATATTATTCTTGTGTTCACATTTGTGGAAAATTTGAATCATATTGAGGAGATTTAATTTTTCAATTTTTTCCGCTCAGCCAAATCTTATGGGGTTTTTAGAAACTTCTAAATGATGTTTCTCAAAAATGGTCCAACCGATTAGACCTCAAAACTATACAGTTCTAAGTTGGATAAGTTTGCATATAAAAAAAAAGTTTCATGTCGATCGGTCAAACCCTGCAACCTGTGCAGTGCTTACAAAAAAAACAAAAAAAAAAAACGCACAGACTAAGTTCCGTAAGAGTTCAGTGAAAATCTTCGCTACGCTCATCTAATTATTAACATCATTTATTCAATATCAGCTCAGGAATTACTTACAAATATTATCTCAACAATAACATAAGTTTGTTACAATTATATTTACAGGGTCTGATGACCAATCTGGATCTGATACTCGCAATAATAAAAATACCGAAGATCCCTTCGATCAAGACGATAAAACAGACATACCGAAAACATCTACGAGTGTCGACAATGATCTAACGACCGTCTCAGCGGGAAAGAAGAACAAAAATGGCGCACCATCTAAAAAAATCAAGAAAATAGATACTAATAATATAACAGCTACAGAAAAATCAAATATATGTTCTATATGTGGGTTTACTACTAATAACCAATCTAATCTACGAAAACACATGAAAATTCACACCGAAGAAAAACGATTCCAATGCGAACAATGCGCTTACAAATGTAGAGAAGCGCATTCTCTGAAGAGGCACATGATTACGCACTGCAATGAGAAACCTTACCACTGCTCGGAATGTCCTCACAAATCCAAATCAGCGCGGGAACTAAATTCCCACATGAAAACCCACGCGGGAGATAAAACAAATCCCATCGAAAAACCTTACCCGTGTCCCGAGTGTTCTAAAACGTTCAATCGAGAATCCTTTCTCAAAAAACACATGTTAGTTCATTCCAACGAACAACCATTCAAGTGTACGGAATGTACACGTACATTCAATAAAAAGAGCGCTCTAAAAATACACTCATCAGTACATTCCAACGATAAACCGTTCAAATGTATCGAATGTCCACATACTTTCAATCGAGCTGCCGCTCTCAAAAAACACATGTTGGTTCATTCCAGCGATCAACCATTCCAATGTACGGAATGTACATTCAAATGTAAACAAATGTACAATCTTAAAACGCATATGATGCGCCATACTGGTGAAAAACCGTACCAATGCCATCAATGTTCTTACAAATGTATTACGTCGAACGGTTTAAAAACTCACCTAATGATTCACTCCGGCGATCGACCTTACGAATGCCAGTTATGTAATTATAAATGTCGCTCGTCAAGTAATCTAAGGAATCATTTGATGATACATCGAAGTGATCAACCGTTCCAGTGTAAACATTGTACGTATAAGTGTAGATCCTCAAGTAATTTACGAAACCACATGTTGATACATAGTAGCGATAAACCGTTCAAGTGTATGTTATGTTCGTATAAGTGTCGAGCTCAAGGTCATTTGAATAGGCACATGATGATTCATACGGACGATAGGCCGGTTGCGTGTAAGCTGTGTCCGTTCAGGGCTCGGAGAACCGCGGATATGAACAGGCATATGTTGAGACATACGGGACAGTTACCGTTTGCTTGTAACGATTGTTGTTATAAGAGCAGGATGAAAGTTCAGCTGGCGAGACATATATTGGCGGTTCATAGCAACGAGTGATGTGGATATATGGGAGATGTAGATTACCGAGATGCGTTACTCCTGCTGTTGACTAGCGGCATATGATCGTTACGATCTCGGCGGCCATATTGGATCCTTACAAATAGCTTCCAAGCAAGACCTTCTGTGTTATTAAATTATCAAGGTGAAAATATAGGAGGATTGCTTAGAAAATGACGAATTTGGCGGGAAACATCCTGGCTTGCAAAGCAGTGTGAAGTTACTCCACAAATTGGCAGCCATGTTGGACCTTTACAAATAGCTTGTAAGCAAGGCCTTCTATATAAATAAATTATCGGTGTAGAATATAAAAGGAATTGCTTAGAAAATGTCCAATATGGCGTAAACTTCCTGGTTTGCAAAGCGGTGTGAAGTTGCTGCCGAGACACAAATATGTATGCCTTCTTAACGTTGAGTAACGCATCTCGGTAATATATATATTTATGGATATAAACTTGATTGGAATTTACCAATTGTACTAAAAATCAACTGTACTGAAACCCGTAGAAGTTGAATTTAACATATATTGGCTGTTTATATGAACGAGTAGGTTGAATGTTATGTTCTTACAAGTGCAGAGCTCAAGGTCATTTGAATAGGCACATGATGATTCATACGGACGATAGGCCGGTTGCGTGTAAGTTGTGTTCGTTCAGGGCTCGGAGAACCGCGGATATGAACAGGCATATGTTGAGACATACGGGACAGTTACCGTTTGCTTGTAACGATTGTTGTTATAAGAGCAGGATGAAAGTACAGCTGGCGAGACATATATTGGCGGTTCATAGCAACGAGTGATGTGGATATATGGGAGATGTAGATTGCCCAGATAAGTTACTCTTGCGGTTGAGTAGCGGCATATGATCGTTACGATCTCGGCGGCCATATTGGCGGTCCACAGCAACTGTCACGGTCCTGACTCTTAGGCCTTGGCCAGTCAGCCGCTGGGGTGGGTTATATGGTTATAAGGATTGGTTGTAGGGAGGGCGCCACGTTATTTGCAGGGATAATAAACAAAACTGAGAAAAAGTCGAAATAACGAAAGACTATTATTCTTGTAAACAATGAAACAAATATAAATAAATTCACAATGCCTCTTGCGTGTACAGAAAGAAACCAAAACACAGATAATATAATCTCGTTGTCGCTCGCCACTGGGCCGACCACGTTCTTTCCTCTACTAGCTCGCTCGCCGTTCTGCCGTCTTTTGTTCGTACGTTCGTTTCTGCGGTCCGCTGGTGACGTAGGCCAGGTGAATCAGTTACCTGGCCTATCCTCTTCTAGTCACGTAGGCCAGATGACGTAGTGACGACCAGAGTCGTCACACAACGAGTAGGTGATGTGGATATATGGGAGATGTAGATTACCCAGATACGTTACTTCTGCGGTTGACTAGCAACGTATGCTTGTTACGATCTAGGCGGCCATATTGGACCTTCACAACGATAGCTTCCAACCAAGACTTCCTATATTAATAAGTTATCGATGTGAGAATATGAAAGGAATTGTTTCGTAAGTATCCAATATGGCGTAAACTTCCTGGTTTGCAAAGCGGTGTGAAGTTGGTGCCGAGACACAAATATGTACACCTTCTCAACGTTGAGTAACGCATCTCGGTGATATATATATATGTGGATATAGACTTGATTGGAATGTACCAATTGTACTAAAAAACAACTGTCCTGAAACCTGTCAAAGTTGGATTTAACATATATTGGCTGTTTATATGTACGAGTAGGTTGAATGTGAATATGCACTTGATGAGATAATATCAATTGTACTAAATAAAATCAACTGTATTGGAAACCAACTCTGTAAAAACTGACTGAACTAAATTTCGACTTCTTGAACAACCTGAACAGAAGTTGAAGTGGGTAAATAATTTTGTATATTCATGCTTAATTTATGCTGTATTTAATTGTGACAGTACAAATAAAATGAGCTTGAAGTTTTAAAATGGAAATGGACCTACGGTACCTTTTATAATTGCAACCCTCTTTTATTATGTAGAATATTGGTTGAACTTTGACTGCTCACCCTCTGAACTCTGACTCCTACACGATAAAAACATAATTTTATTTATCTTGAGTGTTTTTTTTTTTCTAATTATTTACAAACTTCTCAATGACTATCGATCGTTGTTTCGATATCAACCTAGAATATTTGATAGTCCTAATATTCCAATTTGATATTTTGGGTGTAGGTTTGAATAGTCTCATTCGATTCGGGATATAAGTACCGGTAATGAAATGATGATAAAATACAATGGAAAAAAAAGTAGGAAATAAATGGACCCTTCGTGTCATATATTATATTTGTCATTAAAAACCATCATTGGTGGTTAGTAGTTGGTAACAATTAAAGTTTAATATCGGCAAAAAATGTGGAACGCTTCACGATTTTGCGTGTCATCCTTGCGCAGGGGCCATGCTAATCTTCTCTGTATCGTTCCAATTTTAGTATATGTACCGCCGAAGCGAGTACATCAGGTAGTAAATAATCGAGATACATATACTCTAACTTGCAGAAAATAGCACTTGTGGGTTGACTTGTTTTTAACAATTATATTCAATCAACCTCACAGGATCAAAATAAAATACATTAATGATGTATGAATATATCTGTAAACTTATATTTCTTTGAATTCAATATTATTTCATATAATTCTATTGAACAATTGCAATAATACTTTCAAAATCATCTATCATACTATATATTTTTATGGATGGATCAATAATTGTTGGTCCGTAGTGGTGCTCTCTTGCGGGATGAAAGTAATACTCATCAACCTGCCGGTCGAACAGTATTTCACCTCGCATGCGCAGTTCATGAGATTCTCAGAAGGATTTGGGATGCTCGATCTTTACGTCTGGAAATAAATATGGCTATTTTACGTGTTTTGTCGTGTTTACACACAGTATTGAGCTCGAACTATAATATGAACATTACGTGAAAGTGTTCGCAATTATTTGCTACTAGTTACAAGTGGATTTATTTTCAAGGACAGTAGAAATTTCAATGTCAGTTTCATCTGTCTCGGATTTTTCAGCACCGATAGGCCCTCAAATGAACATGGCGGATGAAATGCCTAAATTACGTTTATAAAGCTACACATTACAGGCTCATTAGAGCCTAGGTAAAGTTGAAATCATTATAAAACATTTGACAATGTTTTCGACGCCGTCGTCGGCATCTGAACCGCACAACTATGATTTCGAAAAGGAGGAGAATGCGGCGAAATGGCGAGGGGTGTTCGTCAATGCACTGCAAAAGGTAGGCCTAGGCCTATGCAACACTTGGAATGACTTTAGGCCTTAACATGTTATCTTCGAGTTTGTGAAAATCTTATCAATTACAATGTTAAAATATATTTTTATCTATTTACAGTAGCTCTCATATCTGTTTAATGTTGTAGGTGCTTATTGATTTGTAATAATATCTAAGAAAAGATGTCCGAAACCGTATTTTGTTCCCACTTTACCATCTGTCAATGTTCGATTGTTCGTTTTAGTAAGATTGTAGGTTGATGTATGGTCGAGCAAAACAAACCGTCTTAGATATTACACCCATCAGTTTGTATAGGCCCAATATTAGAGGATATTGTCGTAAGAAGATGTTTGATTTTTTCAGTTGAATTATACTTTTCATTTTGAAACGAGTATAGAATACTGAGAAAGATGATGATAGTTGCTGAAATGTACGTGCTATAAAAGTGATGCTTCGTGTATTCAATCCCAAATATATATAGACAGCTGCCAATAAATTTCGATTTTTCTCCAATAACCCTTGATGGAAATTGGAATTATACAATAAAATACGTCATCAAATATACATCTGTGTAAATATTCCGTATCCTTTACGGTCATTTTTATAGTTTTTAGCTTGGGGTAGATGAGAGTTAGGGCTAGTGAGGCAGGGTTTGAACCCTAAAATTCACTAAAATCATCACTAAAACTTGAACGAAACGTGCTAGGTTTAACGCCAATCACTTCGTATAATATAATATGATATTGTTGTAGAAAGATGTTGTTTTTTAGTGGGGCCTAGGCAAACTATCACTCGCAACTTGAGGAAGAGCCTAAAAACACGAAAAACATCATCCTCGAAAAGAGTGATTCAGGATACTACATATTTAGCCTACATAAAAGGGTACAAGTCAGATAAATGAAATTTAAAGTTCAAAACCAATATTTTTTTCTATAGAGGTTGGTATTTCAACTCAATTTTTTGTGGACTTGTATTATTGTTACCCTAAAATCGCAATACATATTCAGAAAGCTTACGGAAAACACTGTTAGATGGCATATCCATCTCATTTTTTCACAAAATTCTACTTGTATCGTTATTTCCATATTCGTATACGGTACGGCTATCAAATTCCAACGTTTTCCTCGTTGTGTCGGGTTTCACGAGTTGTAAGGGTTTTCGGGTTGTGGGGTGATGATAGATGATGGTTAGTGTG
The DNA here is from genome assembly GCA_907164805.1 of Brachyptera putata. NCBI lineage: Eukaryota > Metazoa > Arthropoda > Insecta > Plecoptera > Taeniopterygidae > Brachyptera > Brachyptera putata. The sequence goes on from OU015475.1 coordinate 2,682,385, forward strand.
AGTGAGCCATTGTATGAACCCTAAGATTCACTAAAGAACCTAAAAACCATTATAAACATCCCTCTTTGAAAGACTGGTTCAGGATACTGTACATATTTATATCAATATATAACGTTAAAATTGAAGTATTTCAAACAATATTCATATTATAAACAAGATCTTTCAGAAAACACCAAAAACTCAAAAATCAAACTCCAATTGGCCAAGATCAGTGGCACAGTAAAATAACCCATATAACATTTAACTTATAATATTTAGGCCCGGTATTACGAATAATAAATTTGTTGATTAAGCGATAATTAGTGGATTAGCTTGTTATTACCCTTGGTCACCAATGTTATTTTTGTACTGCAATTGATTAATTAGCTTAATTAACTCATTTTTATTATTGGTAATATGGGCCCTTAGGAAGTTGTATTGACATTATTTCAGTAATGCCAACCTTAGTATGATGATAATTACGTGACAGCTACAACATATTTACTAGTGATGACATCGGTCCTGGGATTTGAGACCGAGTACCCGTTTGTAAAGACCGGGTATAGGACCGGTCTTTACGTCCCCCCAAAAAACGTGAAAGTACCAAAATCACAAACCCTGCAATAACGCATGTCTGTGAAGCATAATGTGACGAATTGATACAAATAATAAACTCTGCGAGATACAGATAGGTTTAAGATAACATAATTGAATTATGATTTAGATATCAGCAATAGGATTAATTAGATGTATATATCAGCAAAAAAAAACATATAATTGTAACAACATAAAAAGACCGGTTATGCAAATTGGGACCGAGCAGTTCAAAGACCGGTCCAGCACCGGTCTCCGGGTACCCGGTGTCATCACTAATATTTACACATAAATCAAGCCAATCAAATCCTAACGTTTTCCATCTCGTATCAGGTGCTGGAACAGGTGCACCCGTCGTTGCGTGCGCGGGAAGACGCGCTCGATTACGTTGAGAGCCTGATCCTGCGCCTGCTGGGCATGCTGTGCGCCCGTCCCGCGCCTCACACCGTTCAGGACGTGGAGGAACGCGTCCGTCGCACGTTTCCCACGCCCATCGACCGGTGGGCGCTGAGCGACGCCAAGGAGGCGCTCGAGCGAGGGAAGAAGAAGTCTCCGCTAGTGCTGCCGGTCGATAGGGTACACCACATGCTGCAGAAGGTGAGCCAATCGGGGTTGATGTAAATTTATATTCTCAAACCCAGATAACCAATTAGATTGTGCCAGGGGTTGTTCCCACCACTTGTTCTAGGACAGTCTTCTTATCAGTCGGTTCCTGCCAGTTCCGACTTCTTCTTCCTCTTCTTCACTACTACTACTATCCTCTCCTTCGTCTTTTCTTCTTACGAGTTCCCTCCACCGTTCTCTATCTTCCCACCATCTCTCATCTAGCACTTCCTCCTCGGTTGACTACCCCACACCTTACTCCCTCCTGCCACTTCTCTCTTGGTCTTCCTACTCTTCTCTCAGCTCCATTGTTTTCTATTAATTGAAATAATATTTATTATTAGTTTTTGGTGATAACTGTTTGAACGGTAAAAGATATAGAAATTCCGTAGAAAGAAACATAGGTATTATCAACACCTCAAGATGGTGTTGGTAATAAACCAAATATCTCAATCTCCTAATTGTCATATTATAAATAAATATTTCTATTCTAACTAATAGAAATTGTAGGCTAAAATGTTGACATATGTTGATATAAAAATGATGGAATACACGTTGATTATCGATTTAATCGATTAAATCGATATATTGACAATAAAAACAGATTCGATTATCATATCAAACAAGTGATTATCGATACATATCGATATATCGAATATGGACTGGCTTAGTTTGTTTTGTTTATTCTTTTGTTACAAATTGTTCGTACAGGTGGTAACATCTTAATACTAATTTTACTTAAATTACTTATTACTTACTTACTAAATTACTTCAATTTTTTTTCATATATGCTACCTACCTTCATTCTGAAATAATTAATTTTATTATTTCCCTCCTCAAATATACTTCTATTTAGGCCATTCCATTCCCTTATGGTTCTGTTAATTGGCATGACAAAAATGCTCCTCGAAACTTATTCAGGTAAGCTCTAATTATTTGAAATTTAAACTCTATAATAAATTACCGGAAGCTATGAGAAATTTAGAATCATTTTCAAAATTTAGAATTGAATTGAAAAAACTCTTAATATGCAAAGCTTATTATTCCTTAGATGAATGTATGTCAACATGATGAAGTGGTTACAATGTATTTTAATTTAAATTAAATCAAATGAATCATATTTAATTAACTGTAGTCAGACTTGTCGCAAGATGCACATTTTATGAAATAATAATTGTTTACTTAACAAAATAATGTCTGAACATCCGTCAAGACAATTGTAAAACGTTTATATTGTTATTGTAATAGGATAATAAGACAATAAATATATTATTATTATTATTATCATTATTATTATGAATAATGTTAATTGGAAACCCTAGTTATAAGCGGGATACGATCGAACAATCTCACCGCCCCGATGTCTGTAACTGATTGGTTTGTTTGTTTGTTTGCAGGAGGTTCTTCAGTACAAGATCGACTCGCAGGTGTCCCTCTACGTCGTGGCCGTCCTAGAATACATCTCCGCCGACATACTCAAGGTAAGCGTGCTGTTCAAGGTCGAGCTCGATATCTGCGGTAACCGATGCGGTTCAACGTGTTGTGTTATAGCGGAACCTGATTAGTACGTTCCTCGAGGGACCAGGCTATAACGAACTTATTCAGAGTTTGACTGTCTCGAGGCGCCCTGTTCCTGTACGTTGGGTTGCTATTGGTCGATCGTTCGACTTGATTGTTGAAGCTAATCGATACCTATTTGTCCGGCGGTTAATCGACATGTGTTTGAATCTGAACATATAGGAATGTAAAATTTATGACCGGTACATGCAGAGTAGTGGTTAGCACGCTCGCTTCATGTGATACGGTAGGCGAGGGGAATTACGAACCCAGTTCGATCCCCGCCGCCGACCATCTTTACAGAGGTTTTTCATGGTTTCCCTCTGTAGTCCAGGCTAATGCTGTGACGGTTCCTACAATAAGTCGGCCATGACCGCTTCCTTCCCATTACCCAAGAACCTTCATCCCATCATCTCATCATCTCATTAATCATCCATCCGACGCCATTAGATCTCAGTTATCATAACAGTGCGTCGTTAAACCCAATATATATATATATATAAAATTTATGTACTTTCATTTGATGTAATTTTTCAAAATTAGGCCTACTTCACGGGAGTCGATTTAGCGGAATATCAGTTTTTTAGTGATAATTTTTGGACGATATAAGATAACGAAATTATGGAAACAAGGAAACACAGATATATTTTCAATACCTTCAGAATAGTGTAAATGTAATAACTATTCATCTCGAATCGCCTGATTGTCCGGCGTAAACGGTTGAAAATACACATTTTTTACCGTATACGCCTGACAATTATGTGATGTGAGATAAATAGTTATTACTTACATCTTCTTGAAGTTATTGAAAATATCTGTGTTTCCTTGTTTTCAGAATTTCGATATCTCATACCGTTCAAAAGTTATCACCAAAAACTAATATTCCGCTAAATCGACTCCCATGGAGTCTTAACTAAGAATCGTAAAACATATGAATTGTGTGCTGGGAAAGAGAGAACAGCAGCTTACCGAGGTTCACAAGTAGATAGGCCTACTCACGGTGGAGAGCCGTTGATAGAACACAGAGATGATTTGAACACACGAGATTTTAGACGTTTCGGCTGTTGCCTTTATCACTGTAGAGTAGGTAGTCAATCGTAAAACCTCGTTATTAAAAACTGAAATGAACGAATCTAATTTGACGCGTGTCTTTTGTCTTCCAGCTGGCCGGCAACTACGTGAAGAACATTCGACACGTGGAGATCACGTGTCAGGACATACGCGTCGCGATGTGTGCGGACAAGGTAAGATCTACGCGTTACTCCTCTCTTTATCTCACCCTTGTTAGTTAGTAGTTTGTCCTCGATACTAGGATCGCGTGTAGGTTCTCACCTTTGTGGTCTTGTAATGCGATTGGTTGACGTCGGAGCTTGGATTATAGCTATCGTATTAATGGATTGTGGATGGAAAATAGTCCGAGGCTTGATATATGAATTGTGTAAAAGGGAAAGAGAGAACGGCAGCTTACCGAGGTTCACAAGTAGATAGGCCTACTCGTGGTGGAGAGCCGTTGACAGAACACAGAGATGATTTAGACACACGAGGTTTTGACGTTTTGCATAGGATTTAGTGGATTCATTATGTTTGGTTTAGTGGATAGGATATCTATCATCATCATCAATTCATTACTATCTACTCTACTGTGACCAAAGCAACAGCCGAAACGTCTAAAATCTCGTGTGTTTTTCATCTCTGTGTTCTGTCAACGGCTCTCCACCACGAGTAGGCCTATCTACTTGTGAACCTCGGTAAGCTGCTGTTCTCTCTTTACCTTTCACACAATTAATATATATTAAGCCTCGATTTAGACACACTAAGTCATTCAACGTCGTCGGTACGATACCTAGAATCCAAGGTTCGAGGCACTGATGTGAAAACCAGTAGTATTTACTGCATTCAACAAAGTCATTTTGTGACCCCTTTAATAATGTCTGGGCTGTACTGTACGTAGAGTCGCAAGTTCTAAAAGATATAGTACCGGCAGGAGTGTTTACTACAATAGATTGTAGCCCACATTATATGAAAGAATTGCCCTTCAATAGATTTTTCTGTAATAACATATCAGAAAGTATTTGTCTAATTCCTTTAATTTTGAGATGATAGGCTGCTCTTTGTGAATATTGTAATAAATAACAACCTCGAAAGTCCATGCGAGTCGATCTAGCAAAATATCACTTATTTGGTGATAACTTTGAACGGTATGAGATATCGAAATTCTAATACGGGGAAAACACAGGTATTTTTAATACCTTCAAGATGGTACAAGTTATAGCTATTTAACTCGTATTGAATAATTGTTGAAAAAAATCGTATTGAAAATCAGCTGTAGGCTATAAGTTTGATGTCAGTTATTATGCAATTAAGTTGAATTGTTCTTATTTATACTATCTTGATTATATTGAAAATGTATAAAAAATATATAATATAAATATGTAAAATAGGCCTATATATTATCTGTACCATATAATATGATATTATATAAGAATACATCATATAATTCTAGGAAAATTATCAAAAATATATGTAGGCCTATATGTTATGTATTAGAATTTTAATATCTAATACTGCTCGAAAGTTATCACCGAAATCTCACCGACTTTCCGCTAAATTGACCCCTATGTGACCTCTGTTACTCTAATCTTCACTCATCTCGTCATCTCACTCTGCACCGTTCATCTTTCATCAGTGGTTAGCACATTGAACCATCATACAGGAGACTGGGGTTCGATTCCCCCAACGGTCGATATCCCAACTGGGTTGCATCGTGCTGTTCATCTCACTCTGCACCGTTCATCTTTCATCAGTGGTTAGCACATTGAACCATCATACAGGAGACTGGGGTTCGATTCCCGCCATGGTCGACCATCCTGACGAGTGGTTTCACTCTAATGTTCAGGTCAATACTGGGATGGTCCCTTAACAACAGGCCATGACCGACTACTTCCCACTATCAAAAAACATATAATAAAATACCTTTCGTCATATCATATATCATTCACCGACGCTGATAGATTATAGTCATCAGTACAATACGTCGTTAAACCCGATGTAAATAAAAATGAAGCCAAGTCGGGCGTGGATTCGAGTCCCGCACTTGTCATTGGTTACTCAAACATTTGTCCATCATCTGCTCATTCCTATCCCCAATAACCTAGCTGTTGCTGGGGTCAATGGGGTCAACCAATCAATGTCTGGTGAAATTATTTTTAGTCTCATCTTCTCATCATCTCATTCATCGACGTCAAAGATCTTTTCGTCATTTTAGTTTTTTTTTTTTAAATGCGATATAAATGTGTAACCCTCTACATCATTTCTTGCGTCATTTTCTTGGTAGTGATCGCTAATGATTGTGTGTGATATATAGGACTAGGATGTTTAAGCATTAAAATACTGTCAAATTTGCGCTTGAAATGTTCAAAATAAGTACTTTGAATACCCAATAACTATTTGTTGATCAATAAATGTCTGAATTTGCACTTGAACTTGATATTATGCATTCATACAAAACATAAGAGGAAATAATTAATCAGAATATAGGTAAACCCCATAGATCAATAATGTTTTAATGGATCAGTAAAAACTACCGAATAAATTGAAAGATAAAAGCAGGAATACGATAAATTCTTCTCGGTTGCTTCAAAGTCTCGCTGTATGAAGAATTAAATTGGCATTTCAAATTCACAAATGTTTATAAAATAATCCTCTCTTGATTACCTTTCAACTGCTGAGTTTTCTGACACCAGCTGTACCCCCTGTGCTGAGTTCTTTTCTCCGTAAATACAATAGTTTGTACAAATAGTTCCAGTTACTACATTTATGATCATTTTCCCATAATTTTTCTACCGTATCACAGAAATGATGAGTTCCTCAATATCGGTTGAAGAAAGCACATTATTTCGCCAAGCCAGCCCGCCAACATTAGCCATTTTCACTCGATGGCACGCATGGCACGGTGGGCTAAAACGCGTATACGCGTGTGTAGCAGTTAAAAGGTTAAAACGTTGACCAAAATATATGTTGTATTGGATTTGCATAAACATCGTAGTCCTATTGATGAATATATAATGTATATAGGCCTATTACCTATATATGTATATAAATTATAAGGTAATATATGAATTTGATGGATAATTTTAGTCATTTGGTAGAGAACGGCTTTGAAAAAGGCCAATGTAGACTAGCTGAAACGTTCAGGTGTTTGATATAACTAACAATATACACAGTAGGCCCTATATATATATTGTATTGAATGTTTCTTAACCAAACGACTAAAATTATCCACCAAATCACATATTCACCTGTATTAAGAGTCGTTGAAGGTCTGCAATATAACATACATGTACATGTGATTTGTTGCTGCTTCCATGCGTACCATTGCGATATACATTCACACAGGTGGTACGTAAAGCTCTCTCTACACGTGACTAAACCGACCAATCACAGCCCTCGCTAGTGTCCGGGGCGACGGCGAGTAGTGGGGGCGTTGTTTCTGTGCGTTGGGTTGCTATTGGTCGATCGCTCGACTCGATTGTCGTAGCTAGTTAATACTTGTTGGTCAGATGGTTGATCTAGTTATGTTTGAATATGAATGTATTGGAGTGTGAAATTGATGTAATTGTATTTTATATAATTCATTAAAATTACTTGGAGAGAGTTTGTGGGAGTCGATTTAGCGGAATATTAGTTTTTGATGATAACTTTGAACGGTATGAGATATCCAAATTCCGAAAACATGGAATCACAGATATTTTCAATACCTTTCAGGTGGTGTACCGCTAAGTAAAAACTATTCATCATGTATCGCATAGTTATCAGGCATATTTACGGTTAAAAACAACATATTTTTTGAAACGTATACGCCTGACAATTATGCGATATGAGATAAATAGTTATCACTCACATCATCTGAAAGGTATTGAAAATATCTGTGTTTCCTTATTTTCAGAATTTCGATATCTCATACCGTTCAAAAGTTATCACCAAAAACCTATTATTCCGCTAAATCGACTCCCATGGACTCTTGTATTGAATTATATAAGATAAAATTAAATACATGTTACACTCCTATATATTCAGATTCAAATATGTAATGAAAGATACGACAGTTAGTTCAAGTGATCGCTGACGACAGTCACAACGTACAAGAACAAGGCACCAGTCTGTAACTTGACATTACCTTTGTTCGGCGTAACTTACGGAGGCTTGCAAACGCTTTGCGTGACGTGATCTCGTCTGGGAGACGAATCTCTTTGGTTATCGAGAGCTCTGGAGGTTGCTCGTTGAAGACGATCAAGTTCATTCATTTTATTGGTATCATTGTAACTAATTATAAACATTCATTCATTTTATTGGTATCATCGTAATTATGAATAGCTCAAGTTTTGAAATAATTAATACACTACCGGTATATTATTAACCAAAAATGTCAACAAATAAACCAAAAATAAACAACAAAATAGACAAACAAATGAAAAAAGCAAACAAAAAATTATCATCATTTTTTAGATACACAGCCTTGACAGTTCCCACAAAACCACCAAAAGTGGCTGAAATCTACGTTTATGTAGGTTTTTAACATTGAGCCCCGTTGAAATAATCGAATTTGGATAAATTCAATACCCGTTGGAATTAAAGTTCTGTACACTTTTAACATTGAACAATGCTCAAATGCCGGTAATCAAACTTTGGATAAATTATATATTATTGAAATTTACGTTTTTGTACAATTTCAACGTTGCGCCCCGTTAAAATAGTCATACTTTTGGTAAATTCGATTCCTGTTGAAATGAACGTTTTCGTACGATTCAACATGAGTACCGTTTAAATACTGTTACTCGAATTTTGAATAAATTCCTCTCCGTTGACATTTCAACGTTGGTTGTCGTTGAAAATAAACCACGTCGTTAGCGCTGCAAGCCTCTGAGTACGTACGAAATGTAATCAGGTATTTGTCTCAACCACCCCTAATTGGAGTAATAATCCACCCTTATGATAATAAGCGTATCAAGACATCTTGGCATGTATCGCATGTATAACCTGCTACTACCTCCCCTGTCCCGCCTCGTTTCCACCCCTCCCCTCTGCTCTCTCGGCTAGGCGTGAAATAGCGGAGGCTAGAATCGATACGAATCACAGTTTATTTGTTGGATTAGAGGCCCGTTTTATTGGCTCGCGGCGTTTTAAAACATCGCCTGCGCTGTTCACAAAGTCGCGTTCCTTCGAATCCAAATCGAGATTCGATTTATTTATTTGAATTTATAATTCGAGTTCAATTCAGACGTTGAAGTGATTCTCAGCATCGTACCATGTGGCACGCAAATACAATATTAATGAATATTTGTAAAGTACTGATTTAGAGGTAATATTTCTACATAACCCTACTTATTGCACGAGTGAGGGAATTTAAGCGCGGCGTTTCATTTCCAAAATTGAATGTATTCCACCTCTCGCGGCAGCGAGCAACAGGTTCAAGCGGCAGAATTCACGGCTTTCTGGTTGGCCAGGAAAAACGCAAGTCGTGAAAAACGGGCCTTTATGCCGCTTTTACTGACTCGCGTTGTGAGCGACGCGTTAGAAGCGTCAGACGCGCTGGCCAATCAGCTAACGTGATTCGCGCGAAACGCGAGTGGGCAGGGGGACTGACGCTTGTAACGCGTCGCTCTCAACGCAAGTCAGTAAAAGCGGCATAAGATAGAATTGTTTACATTCAACAATTCCTGGAATTACGAGAATATTTGAAAGAATATGAACACGATGATAAAAAGTACAATCGTTACTTATATAGCTTTCATTCCAGTATATTCGTTGAAACGTTGAATCTTTACTTGAACAATTTTAACATTCAGTAAAGTTGGCACAAAGACTCCGGGATGGGTCGTATTTCACGGATCTATCGTACAACTACGTGTGACCCTGTTGAGAGAATCGTCAACTTGTCACATTCTGAGTCGTCAATTGACGAGCGCCGCTCCTTTCCTGCCCGCTTGATTAGCGTTTGATTTTTTACCTCCGCTTGACCCTTTATTTCATTTCTACATCAATAATATCAATAGCATTCCACGTTGTTTTTTAAAATCTACTGTCCCTTATCCGTAATAACCTAAATCTACCGTACCGTAAGTTATATAAAATGGAACCTAGCTGTTGGTGGGGACGTTAAATGTATGACAACATAGAACAACGCCTGCGTCTTATTGATGTTTACCTGTATAACTGTCGACGGTAACTGTAAAACATAGAATAGATGGCATGTTCCTACTCGTGTAGGAAATTACGTAGTCATGGCGAAATTTAAGACGTGGCGATTTACTTTTCCTTGCACTTTTCTGGGTTACATTATTTCAATGTATTATTTATTTATTAATTAGAATATAACACAAGACCAAAACTGGGTTTTAATGAATAATGACGATGTTTTTCCCATAATCTATCAAGAAAACTCATCTCAATTTCGGAAATTATAATTTGATTATTCGTCCTCAAAAGCGCGCCATTATATTTTGAGTCCTTACACCTCTTTTTTATTGCACGTTTCTCTCTGCCAATCCCCTTTATATATATTTCTTCATGAGGGGTACATGCACGCTGCTTATAAAAATATAGAGATTAATATTCACTTTCTTTTTGAGCCCCCACTTGTTATAGCTAGGGATAGGTCACAAGAATAAGCAGCAAATTAACTTTGAAACAAGTATATTCTTGAGTAAAACAAATACTAAACCTACACAAAAACCGTTGAGCTCGGAGACCAACCCCGTGTTGGCTCTCCGACTTGTCTTACTTGAGCGCTAGTCCATCCCGTCAGCTAACCACCCTGTCGAAACCTAATGAGTTGAAACTAATGGTATACGCACCCTCCAGTCTAAATATATCTACCCTAACGCTATGCTACATGCTACTCTATAAGTATAGCTATTCCCATCTATTACAAGCCTAACTAACCTAGTCAGATGAGGCCCAACATTGTGTTCACAAACCAGTGTAATTTAATGAAAATGAGATCTACCCCAAGATAATTTCATGCTCATTAATTAATATGACATTATATATTTATGAATTCAAACAGTTTTACGATGATACGTAAATTAATTTCATCACATTCTTGGTATTCATTGACGTAGTACCTTGAAACTGATTCTATTCACAAAAATAGAATGTCATGTCAATCAAAGAGCATAAAATTGTCTTCGAGTTTTTATAATTTTCATTCAATTACGTTGGTTTGTGAACGTATATTTAATAGTTAAAATGAATTTCTCTATTTTCATAAGCATCGTGCATGCACCCCCTTCAAATCTTTTCTCTCTCAACGTTAACCCCGCTTTTCTCCGTAATCGTTTCACCGCACGTTTTCTCCGCCTCCCCCGCCGCTAGTACTTGCCAAGATGTTATTTGGTAAGCTCGTCACGCATCCCCCCTCCACCCCCTACCGCCCCCCTCTGTCGTAAGGCTCTCTCTCTCTTACTCTAGGGGCGCCTGAAGAGCGTTTACCGGAATAAAGCATACTCGTTTGTGTGATATAAGTTTGTTTGTCCAACCTTAGTCGCGTTCCAGAATTAGGCGCTTAGCTAGCGCTAGATTAGCATTGTCGAAATGGCGTTCCAAATTCTAGCGGCTGATTCCGCTAGAAACTAGCAAATCGTTCCATAATCTAGCCTGCTAAGTCCGCTGGCATAGCTCATCTAGCGGTAAAAAAGGTTGCTAACTTGTTAGTTCAGCCATAATTTTGAGTGCCAATTCAATTATCGTGGCGTCGCTTGATATGGGCGAGCTGCAGATTGAGTATGATGATGAAATAATGTCAATAACTGTGGAGAAAGTACTGCAGATTAATTAAATAATGGTTAGTTTAAATATTTAAATATAGTGAGTAAATAATTGCAGCAAAAAATTCGACGTCGCGGTTATTCTAGAATTGCAAGCTAGCTGAGCTAGCCGTGACGTATGCTGGGCCAACTTAACGCTAGCAAAGCGCTTGATTCTGGCACGCCACTCTTACCTGATCCCCAAACACATTCCATTGAAAAATACCCCGAAACCCATGTCACACGATCGAGTCGTCTTTATTCCGGTATTCGCTCATCAGCGTCCCCTTATTCTATTATCTCTATCGTTGTCTCTTGATCGTTATTTGAAGTATTGAACGTACCCCCCTTGCTCTTCTTATTACCACCCCTCACCCCTGTATGTCTGTAATGTTGCAATGCTATGTGTGTAATTTATTTTGTGGGTCGATGCATGGACGTAATTTCAACGATTTCGATGTCAACTTGACGGGAATATTCGCGTTACGTCGGAGCTTGGTTCGTTGGCGGGATTTGTTGGACGAGATTATCTCGTTGATGGCATAACCGGTTGAACTATTCAACCGTTCAAACTGGTCTAGTTCAAGTTCACCATTTTGAATCCATTCAGTATGTTTTTCAGAAGACCAAAGTACAAAAACTTACTGATGAAATTAGTCAACGTAATGAATAGATAGATGATTGTGATATCGGATTGGAGCTCCGACGTTTCGTGTTTTCAAGTTGGTATCGACGTAATCTTGGTTCTTCGGTGGTTAATTGTAGGCCTACTTGCGCGTTGATATTGTGGAGAAAGCCCAGCGGTATTATAAAATATATTTACATATACGAGGAGCAACATGATCAGAATGACATTCCGTCGATTCTTTTTTAATTTGTCAATTACCGTACCCAAATTGTTATAAAATGATGCTTATAAAAAGAATGCTCAAATTATAAACCGTTTGGAAGCTCCATATCATGTTTGTTTTCGTACTTCGCTGCAATCACTAGAAAAACCCGAAGAACCAAGCTTATTTAACCTCCCAAACAAACATAACTCCACTTTGTCCTTACATAACCCAATCTGTCTAACAACTTTACCCTTGGTCCGTACATAACCCCACTTGTCCATACATAACCCCACTTTGTCCATGCATAACCCATTTTGTCCGTACATACCCCCACTTTGTCCGTACATAACCCCACTTTGTCCTTACATAACCCCACTTTGTCCTTACATAACCTCACTTTGTCCTTACATAACCCCACTTTGTCCTTACATAACCTCACTTTGTCCTTACATAACCCCACTTTGTCCTTACATAACCCCACTTTGTCCTTACATAACCTCACTTTGTCCTTACATAACCCCGCTTTATCCTCTCGTAACCGCGTATCGTTATGTCCAGGTGCTGATGGACATGTTCTACCAAGACGACGACGGCGTTTCTCCTGGCGTTGCCGAGGACAGCGACCCGGTCACGCCTCGAACCTCGCTGACCTACGACGAGGTCGTCAAGGACTTGATACACGACGAGAAGCAGTATCTGCGCGACCTTCACATGATCATCAAGGTGTTTCGCGAGGAGATCGCCAAGCCGACGGCCAATCCAAAAGTACGTACAATTGAAGATACTAGGTATATATTTAGGACATATGAGAATTCTTGAACCGGCACATGCAGCGTAGTGGTTAACGCGCTCGCTTCATGTGATCCGGGAGGCGAGGGGTTTTTGGACCCAGTTCGATCCCCGCCGCCGACCATCTTTACAGGGGTTTTTCATGGTTTCCCTCTGTAGTCTAGGCTAATGCCGGGATGGTTCCTACAATAAGTCGGCCATGACCGCTTCCTTCCCACTATCCTTCCCATTACCCAAGAACCTTCATCTCATCATCCCATCATCTCATTAATCATCCATCCGACGCCATTAGATCTCAGTTATCATAACAGTGCGTCGTTGAACCATGGAGTTGTATATATGGAGGTCTATCTCAGAGCTGAGCCGTGTACCAGATCCCATACTTCCGGTTACTTCGAACGGCGGACATGTTCTTTTTTCAACTACCAGTTGGAGCTACTCCCACATTAGTAATTCAGCAAGGCCTTCTTTATTATCACAAATTATGTAATAATATAGGAGGCAAGGCCTTCTGAATTATTACATTATGTAATAATATAGAAGGCCTGAATTCAGACACTAAGAAACGAGTGTCGGTAGGCCTACACCTGACAACAATCAGCTTGAGTGTTGAACATGGCTGCCGTTACCCACTATTAGTTGTGATCAAGTGGGACGAGTTTTTAGCACGGAGTTATACCTCCAGTACAATACAACTCCATGGTTAAACCCAATATAAAAAATCATCACATGCTCATTCGTACCCCCAAATAAGTCGAACGTCATTGCTCCTCCCCTCCTTGGTAGAATGTGCCATAACGTCTTGTATCGTATCGTCCTGACTCGTACTAACGTAACGTGTTGTTGTTTGTCGGCTAGGAGCTAGACTGCCTCTTCAGCAACATCATGGACATCTACGAGCTGACGGTGACGCTACTCGGCTCCCTGGAAGACATGCTGGAGATCAGCGAGGAGAAACAGGTGCCGGCCGTCGGGAGCTGCTTCGAGGAGCTGGCCGAGGTACGTCTCTCTCTCTCTCTCTCTCTCTCTCTCTCTCTCTCTCTCTCTCTCTCTCTCTCTCTCTCTCTCTCTCTCTCTCTCTCTTGGTAGCTGCTTCGAGGAGCTGGCCGAGGTACGTCTCTCTCTCTCTCTCTCTCTCTCTCTCTCTCTCTCTCTTGTTAGGTGCGACGAGAGATGTATCTCTCTCGCTCGGTAGGAACCCCGAGAGATAGACTGACGTTCATCTTATGTACCTGCAACGTGCGCTGTGAAATTTTGTTCACATGTAGGCTGAACTTGTCGCTAGCTGTACACGAACCACTTTGCAGGATATATTATATCAGCTTTTGGCAATGCTAGTTTGGTTATTGGATGGTCTAACAAATCATAAAGCTCGATTGAAAACATCTGATAGATGTACGACATTATTGCAAAGTAGGACCTGATTCATCACAAATTGAATATTGATGAAAGAACGAAGAATTTTTCGTGGTAACATAACCGCGATTTGAAGGGAAGTTTACGATGACTGTTTGGTAAAAGTGTTTGACATATTTAAAAACTGTTTGAATAATAATGTCCTATTTTATTATCTCGGCTAGCTCAATGATGAAATCTTCATACGTTAGCTTGGTTAAAGTATGGTCAGGTTCGGTAATTTAATCTAAAAATATCATTTTTCAAGCAGCTAAGTTTTTTATCGGTTTTTTAAACGCTTCTCTTCATGGATTCTTGCGCTGAGCGTTTGTTACATGTTCATTTAAAGCATATTCTACATTGCTCTAAGCAGACGGTTACTGTACATATCAACGTGTCGACTCTCCTAACTCTGTTCTCGCCCCGCGTTAGGCTGCCGAGTTCGACGCGTACGGTCGGTACGCGAAGGACGTGACGCAGCAGCGGTGCCGGGACACGTTGACGCGCCTGGTGGGACGTCCGGAGGTGTCCGGAGCGCTCCAGTCTGCCGGGCACGGGTTCCGGGAAGCCGTCAAGTACTACCTGCCCAAGCTGTTGCTCGTTCCCGTCTGGCACTGTTTCCTCTACCTCGACTACATCAAGGTGAGATCGCGGACTGGCGGTTGGGAGAAAATTGATATCGTTTTACAAAATTACCCAAAATCAAAAGATGAAGGAAAATTACAATTTTTTTTTCTTTTTCTAAGAAAAATGAAAAATCTCAATTTTTTTTCAAAATTACAAAAAATCAAAAGATTACGGAAAATCACAAAAAATTACGTTTTTTTTTTTTCTAAAAAAAAATAAAAAATCTCATTTTTTTTTTGGAAAATTCCAAATATCAAAAGATAACGGAAAATCACAAAAAATGACGTTTTTTTCATTTTTTTTTTTTTTTCACAAAATCACTAGATATTTAAAGATTGCGGAAAATCTCAAAAAGTTACAAGAAAAAAAAATCAAAAATATCAAAAAAAAATCAGGTATACACTCAACTGTCAAGTTGTTAACCCCTCGGTTTTCCCTTAAGTTTGGTTACATTTGCAATTATTCTGTAATTCTGAACATTTTATAACAGCTAGAGGCATGTGATCTAGTCAGCAAAGGTATGCGTGTAATGAGTGTGTTTTGTGTGGCGTAGATCGACTGGATGAGTTGCGAGCTATGAAGGTATGTGTGTATTGACTGTGTATTGTGTCTCGTAGATCCTGCACCGACTGACACCGATGGATGACGACCGAGAGAGCCTGGAGCAGGTGGAGGGTTTGCTGCGGCCGCTGCAGATGGAGCTGCTGCAGACTGACGTTAACACCAAGAAGTGAGTGAATCCACCTCTCTCTATCTCTACCTCTATCTCTCTCCTTCAATCCCTCTTTCTCTCTCACTTTCTACCACTGCAGAATGTTGGACACACCCAGAAGTGAATCTCTCTCTCTCTCTCCCTCTCTCTATCTGTACCTCTATCTCTCTCCCTCAATCTCTCTCTCTCTATCTCCCTCTCTCTCTATCTCCCTCTCTCTCTCTCACTGTCACTACCACCAGTGTGAAACTACAGTGAAACCTCTATCCATCGTTTTTCAAGGGACCAGGAAAATAAAACCATCCATGCAGGAATATTTAACATTGATTATATGGGAGTGGGGTGAGGAAAAATGAATGATACAAGCAGGAAAACGATGGATCCGGTAACGATGCATAGAGGTTTCACTGTATTAAGACCGATGAGTACGATACGTTATAGACTCTGTCTCTCTCTAATGTCTCTGTCTGATGTATGTCTGTCTCTGTCTGTCCCGCAGAGACACGGGCGTCCGCATGCACGGCCGGGCGCGACGTCAGGCTGCGCTGGAGAAGACCAACGAGATGCACAAGTCCATCGACGGCTGGGAGTCCAAGGACATCGGACAGTGCTGCAACGAGTTCATCAGGGGTGAGTCAACGTTGCGTTACTACGTGTTACCATTGAGTTGTATTGTACTGGAGGTATAACTCCGTGCTAAAAACTCGGCCCACTTGATCACAACTAATAGTGGGTAACGGCAGCCATGTTCACTGCTCAAGCTGATTGTTGTCAGGTGTAGGCCGAACAAAACTTGTTTTATATTAACTCTCTGAATTCAGGCCTTCTATAATATTACATAATGTAATAATACAGAAAGCCTTGCCTTCTATATTATTACATAATTTGTGATAATAAAGAAGGCCTTGCTGAATTACCAATGTGGGAGTAGCTCCAACTGGCAGTTGAAAAAAAAACATGTCCGCCGTTTCGAAGTAACCGGAAGTATGGGATCTGGTACACGGCTCGTCGCTGAGATAGACCTCCATATATACAACTCCATGATGTTACCGTCCTCGGGCACAGCTGTAATCTATTCGTAAAATTCTGGTCATCCGTCTTGAAATATTGCCACAAATGAATTGGAATGAAGAAATTCCAGATTTTTTTATTGGTTTCCGTTTGATTTTGATTATAATAAGCTGCATTTGAGAGATATCGAGACTTGGCGATTTAAAAATGTACCGATATCATATATGGGCTGCACTAACAGAAGAAGAAATATAACAATTTAAAATCTATTGCAGTCTGGTGTTAATGCGTGGGCGTGGGTTTGAGTCCCGCATAAGGCAAGGGTTTTTGTAATCGTCCTTTCACCTATCATCACTTCATCGTTTCATTATCACCCGCTCATTCGTACCCCCGTATAACCTAGCTGTTGGTGGGGTCGTTAAGCAACATACAAAAAAAAAAAATCCATATATACAACTCCCTCGTCCAACGCTTCTAACAACATGTTCCAACGTCTCTAACGTCTCTAACTTGTTGCCCGCAGAGGACGTGCTGGGCAAGGTGTCGAGCGGCAAGCGGCTGACGGAGCGCCGGGTGTTCCTGTTCGACGGGCTGCTCGTCCTGTGCAAGCCCAACAGCAAGCGGGCGTCGGCGGCGGTCACGGGCGGGACGGGCTGCGGAGAGTATCGCCTCAAGGAGCGGTTCTACATACGCAAGGTCGACATCATCGACAGGGAGGACGCGGAAGGTGAGTCGCGGACTCGGACCGAGGCGGTCGGTGGGATTTGGGCGTCGTTGAATAATTAGATGAGCGTAGCGAATACTTTCATTTCACATACCGATTTTTTTTTTTTTTTTTTTTTTTCTGAATTTTGTACGTGGCGTACAGGTCAGGAAAAAAACAATCGACTCTGAACTTCCTTTGTATACTTTGGTGTCACACGAGAATAGAGTTGAATAAACCTATTGTGTTAATAAATTGTGTTAATTTTCATGAATTAGCTAAATGTAGCTACAGTGAAACCTCTATGCATTGTTCCCGTATCGATCGTTTTCCTGCTTGTATCATTCTTTTATTCTCACCCCACTCCCATATAATCAATGTTGAATTTTCCTGGATGGATCGTTTTCCTGCATAGATGGTTTTATTTTCCTGGTCCCTTGAAAAACGATGGATAGAGGTTTCATTGTAGGTAGTAGGTACATACTATGAAAAAAACATTTACAGTGAAAAATAGTGAAATAGAATATAATGTTGAATGAATCAAAATACCACGGAACATTAAGATACCAAAAATATATATCCTTGTAAAATATTCAGATTTGGAAGTGTATTTCATTGGTACTTAATTCCTACATCTCTATATATCATCAATCAATACACTAATACCAAACGCGTGCTCTAACCCATCTGCTTGTTAAAGAATATAACGAAGATTGGTGATTTAAGGAGAGAGCTAAGAAGAAATAACAAAGTATAATTTTATCGAGTATGTTTGATTGTAATTTGATGAGAGTAACCATTACCACCTGTTTTATGAACAATCTGTAATGAATGAATAAAATACGTAAATATGTTTTCTCCCTTGCCGCAGACTTGAAGAACGCGTTTGAGATCGCCCCCCGCGTCCAGCCGAACGTGACCCTAGTGGCCAAGTCGGTCGAAGAGAAGAACAACTGGATGGCAGACCTCGTCATGCTGAACACCAAGAGCATGCTGGAGCGCACGCTTGATAGCATCCTATTGGACGAGGAGAAGAAACACCCCCTGCGACTCCCCTCGCCCCAGATATACAGGTGGGTGCGCTAGGTGTGGTTAGGAAGTATAGGCGGAACGGAAACTGTGACGGAAGAAAACAGGCTTATCTCAATCATGTCAGAGAGAAAAACTACGGTATGTTAGATTTTAACTGTGTCAGAAAAAATGTCAGTTTTCGACTGTGTCAGAAAAAAAAATGTGTCAGTTTTCGACTGTGTCAGAGAAAACTGTCAGTTTCTGAATGTTGGAAAAAAAATGTGTTGGAAGAAACTGTGTCAGTTTTCAACTGTGTCAAAAAAAAAATGTGTCAGTTTTCGATCATGTCAGAAAAAACTGTCGGTATTTTTACTGTGTTAGAAAAAAATGTTCCAGTTTTCGACTGTATCAGGAAAAACTGGTAGTTTTTGAATGTTAGAAAAAAATGTATTGGAAGAAACTGTGTCAGTTTTCAACAGTGTCAAAAAAAAAATGTGTCAGTTTTTGATCATGTCAGAAAAAACTGTCGGTATTTTTACTGTGTTAGAAAAAAATGTTCCAGTTTTCGACTGTATCAGGAAAAACTGGTAGTTTTTTGAATGTTAGAAAAAAATGTATTGGAAGAAACTGTGTCTTTCAACCGGTGTCTGGAGAAGAACATCGTCGAGGCGGACACTTCGATGAGCGCGTTGCGTCAGTGGTCGCGCGTCATCGGGTCTTGGTCGTGCTGCCTGGCGCTCAAACAACTTCAACGGCGGGCTGGCGTTGTTTGTCCGCCATTGCAAGGCGCTTTCCGTCTTCATGCTCAAGTTCCATTCCGTAACGTGCAGCGATGACCTAACGAGACCTTCACTTCCTGTAACGAACCTTCACCTTCCTCGGTAGCCTGAGGCTCATCTGCCTCACTTGGAATTGCTGCAATAATCTTTAGAATCTGCCAACGGGATACAACTAACCCTACAGTGGAACCTCTTTAGTAAAGTTTTTCGGGGAGCCAAATCGAAAAAAAACTTACTACAAGTGAAAAACTTACCAGAAGAAACGATTTAACATGTGGGAGCAATGGATGGGATCAAAACTAAAACTTAATAGTGAAGAATGTATTAAAGAGAACTTACTAAAGGGTTCTACCTGTACATGAAAGCTCTATGCCATCTCCCCCCACGGTTCCATCGTTTTTCCCTGCTTGTATCATTCATTCATTTCTTACTTACTCCCATATAATCACTGTTGAATTTTCCTCCTAAAGGTGTTTACCTTTTCCCCGGTCCTTGACAAACGTTGGATAGAGGTTTCACTGTATCTGAAACCCCCAACTTGTCCAGAAACCATCATTTTTAATTTCTAATGAAAAATAATATAAAAAACAATTGAAGACCTACGGAGAAAACCAAACCTAAAAAAAAAAAATTACTAAAAATTGTGAGTAGACCATATTGGAGCCAACTGTTCCTAAAACAAGCTTACTAAAAGCCTGCCCGGTCCACTCAACTGTACTCGTCAACCAATTGTCCAAAGAACTGTAGTACTGGATAATAGTGTCCTGAAACAGCGGTCTTGAACCCACCGGTATTCAAACATTTACCAAATTCCAATCGGTAACAGCGGTGATTCGTGAAAAGAAGTCTTTTTGTATTATTCCGATTGTACGAATTCAATTCTTCGAGTCCTTTCATTTGGATCAACGAAAATTTACTGTGCATCATGTGTCAGTTTTTCATTCCTGTAGGATTTTTTCACCACCTGCGAATTTCTAAAGTGTTTAACTGCTAGAATTCCGTGACGCTTGTTTTGTGTGCCGCTATCTGCCCGGCTGGAGAAGGGCTGGAAAGCCCGCGAACTTTACAACGACCACTTCCGCAAGTACAGAAAGCTGCGGTCCCATCAACCCCCCATGCGTGCCATTCTTCGGTGAGTCTCCCCCCCCCCCCTACCCCCCTCTTCTGTTGATTATTAGGCTTTATGTGATGAAACGACTGTCCACGTCGTCACCGCATATTGACAACTCGCCCTGTTTGACGAGTCACATTTATTGTCACGTCGTCCATCCGTGTTTTACTCCACTTTTACTCTCCCATCACTGTTCACTTGGAACCTCACATTACTGTCACTTGCCCTGTTAACCTCATTTTACTGTCATCACTATCCATGTTGAACCCTCACTTTCAAGTAAAAGTGAGGTCATTAGGACATATGTACCCTCCTTTCACTTGCATCAGTCACTTGCCATTTTTACCTCACGTTACTGCTTCATCACTTGCCATGTTTAACCTCATCTTTATCTGCCACTTGTCTATTTTAACCTCACTTTATCATTCTGCACACTTGCCCTATTTTACCTCACGTTACTGGCCACCTGTCCTATTTAACCTCACTTACTGCCCCCTGTCCTATTTAACCTCCTTTAACTGCACTTTTCCTATTTAACCTTACTTTTACTGCCACTTTGGTCGCTGTTTAACCGCACTTTGACTGTCACTTCTCTCACTTTGTCATTTTTATCTCACTTTATAAATCTGCCACTTTTCAAGTTAACCTCCTTATCTGCCACTTGTCCTATTACCTCACTTTTATTTAACTGCCACTTGTCCTATTTAACCTTACTTTTTTACTGTCCTGCCATTGTTAACCTCACTTTTACTGCCACATGTCTTTTTACTAAACCTCACTTTACTGCCACTGTGTCCTGTGAAACCTCATTTTCACTGCCTTGCAAGTCACCGGTGGTTTTAAACACCACCCACTTTCAATATGTCAAGTCCATGCCGCGCCTATTTCAGACCTCACTATATCTCACGCGTCCGTCCTATTTAACCTCACTTTTACTGCCTCCATCACGTTGTCCGTCCATTTAACCGCACTCTCACGTCAGTCTCGTTTGTCGCAGGCATGTACCTCACCAACATCCTGCCATCGAGGAGGGCAATCCCGCTACCTGGCCAACTCTCCCGAGCTGGTCAACTTCAGCAGCGGCGGAGTCGCGGAGATCCACCGGGGAGATCCTCAGTACCCGAACCAGCACTACTGCCTCAACCACGGCGGCGGAACTGGTTGAGGGCGCGATCCATGTGTCTCTCTTTGTTGTTAGCGGTCCGGGATTCGAGATTCTGGACCAAAAAATGGAAATTTGAAATTTTTTGAGAGTTTGAAATTATTGAATATTTGATATTGTTTTGGTTTGGTCGCAGCGTTAACTCTCATCGTTTCATTTTATACATGTTACACACCAACCCGGGCTAGGTTTAACCGGGTGTTTGATTTGACATTCTGGCACTTCCATACTCCTTTTGATTTTGAAAGTTTAATTTTGAAATATTTCATGATAGCTGGTTCATCTTTGCGTTACTCTTGTTTTTTTTATTTTATTTTTCCAAGAGGCCGTTTCACCGTATAAAATCTTACGTTACGAGAATGAGCACGTTACTCAACGTTTAGAAAGGCGTACATCATGGTGTCCTCGGTAGCAACTTCCACACCGCTTTGAAAACCGGAATCTTCCACGATATTGGACATCAGATATATCCGTGAATATAGAGGCCTTTGCTTGGAACTATTTGTAAAGGTCCAATATGGCCTGGCCGATATCGTAACGCGCGTCATGTCCGCTAGCCGCCGCAGGACTCACGCATCTCGTAAGGTAACCTATATTAATGGTTTCAACAATCGATCATTAAGTGGCCCACTGCTGATGATTGTTTTCGTCGTGGTTTGTATCGTGATACGAGCGAGACACGTTAACCAAACGCCCCTTATGAAGTCGAGCGTAGACTTGGTGTCCGAGTGTGGATGTGTCGTGTTTCATCACTTTTCGAACGTTGTCACCTTGATTACCAGAAGTACTCTGACATCAGCAAACTACCTGTACACAGATCTTGAGGTGGAGCCGAGGTGATGTCCGACAGCGCCACGATACGTGAGTAATAACCAGTGGCTATCATGCTGAACACTCATTTCATTCATCTTACAACTTTACAATTTAGTATCATTACATGAATATTCAGAATTATATAACTAGGCAAACGCAGAATTGCGTTGTGAGATAAGCAAGATTTCTACTGTTAAAATCATTCAAACTCTACATCCTTGAGGCATATAAAATATATTCATTCGGTTATCTCGACCTATGGAGCTACTTATATCTCCGCAGCAGTTTTTTCCGCTATTATTGTATCTATTCGGTGATTAAAAACATGTATTACATTATTTTCTTCGAGACGGCTGGTCCGATTTGCATCACTTCTTTTCATAATGTGTATCATTTGGTGTTCACATTCAGATGAAAATTTGCATCCTATTGAGAGATTTTAAATTTTTCAATTTTCCTTGCCCATTTCCATCTAATGATGTCTTTTAGAAACTTATGAGATGAGTTCTCAAAAATTTTCCAACTGATTTGAACACAAAACTATACAGTTACCTGGAGTTCCATTGGATGCGTTGCATACACAAAAAAAGTCTCTGTCGGATCGTCAAACCCACGCAGTGCTTCTGTCACGTGGGGCGTGGTTCGATGTCCCGCATAGCATGGGTTTTTGTAAACAGTCCTTTCCTCATCATCACTTTCATCGTTTCGTTATCATCCGCTCTCTCGTCCCGTATAACCAGCTAGCTGTTGGTGGGGTCGTGAAGCAACAATAATATTCATCACCAACCATCCCTCAACACATCTCAACCACCGCAACCCTCACCCATCTCACCAACTGGCAACCTCCCCACATGGCGTTCCGCTAACCTCACTCTCGCATCTCACAGCCGCGCAGGCCCGACCTGAACCTGAAGTCGCCCGGCAGCAAGCCGCGCAACCTGCCCGGCCGCGCACCCGCCGTCCCGCTGCCCACAGGTCACGTCGGCACCGGCACCACCACCGATCTGTCTGCTCGCGTGCCCCAGACGAGGGGGCGATGAGACCGCACTCGCCACCCCCGCTCACCGTCCGCCCCCCCACCACACCACCAGACCCAGCTCGGACTCAGGCGTGTGCGCATCCCCTGATCTCGGGCAAGGTGCGTACGGTACGTTATCTCTGTCTCACTCACTGTATCTCTTGGCTTTCCTCTCTCTCTCCTTTCTCTATCTCTCATTTCAATCTCTATCGATCTCTATCTATCTGTTCTATCCATCTCTTCCCTCTCTATCTATCGTCTATCTCTCTCTCTTTCTCTCTGTCTTTCTCTCTTTTTCTCTCACTTCCCGCTCTCGCTCTAACTCTCTCCTTCAATTCTCTATCTAATCTTTCGATCTATCTCTTCCCCTCTCTACTATCTCTATCTCTCTCCTCTTTCTCTTCTGGTCTTTCTCTCTCTTTTTTCTCCATCAACTCCTCTCTCTCGCTATCTCCTCTCATTCACTCTCTCTCTATCTATCTATCTATCTCTATCTATCTCTATCTATCTCTATCTATCTCTATCTCTTATCTCTTTCTCATCTCTCTTGATCACACTTTTTTTTATGCTCGTTATTTGACGCGTACTAATAGGCAAAGGTAAGATTAAGCTGTTGGCTGCTATGTTTCCTTGTTAACAAACGTAATACGTGACTGCAATGTTCGAATCGATGTTCGAAGCACATTGAGCTGTTGGCTGCTTTGGCAGCATTTTCACAACCACTGGCCTACTGTATTACCGAACGTGCCAGTAGAATTAGGTGGTTTCATAGGGCCCCATTAGATAACTGCAACCAGTACAATTCGAAAGTAAAAAGGAGTAGAAGTAGAGTGAGTATTAAAGTAAAAGTAGAGGGACAACTTAAGTTGTTTGAACCTAATTTCTGCAGCTTCCATATGACACCAATCGACCGTAGTCAAGAGGGCCTACAGTGCGTGCTTAAACCCCATTTAAAAATGAATAATAGTTAGACAGAGCTTAACTTTTATGAGTTGACCCGTACCAACTTGTCCTCTCTCTTTTCCGCAGGTTGCGATCCGCCTCCACCAGCCCGCTGTACGTCTACGTTTCCCGCCACCCCGATACCGTACGCTGCCCGTGTCGCCCGGCCACCGCCCCCTCGCCCGTGCCGGGCCCCCACCCCCGGCCCCCGCCCCCGCTACCCCCGCGGGGCCGGCGGAGGGAGGGGTCGCTGTCGGACAACACTACGCCGCAACAGGTGAATATGTCAAGACGTTGTTTGTCATTTTTACGTTGTTTTGTATCGTTTTGTAATTTTTTTTTTTCATGAAAGTGGAGCCTTGATGCACCGTTTCTCAACGGAACGGGAAAGTAAAACGATCAGATTTAATTGGGATAACATATTAGATTTCATTTTCGTGAATTTGTTAAATTTTTTAGGAATAGGTGGGACAAAATGGCAATCATTTTTCTGTTTCCATCATTCATTTTGTTTCAATTCCCGCTGTACACACGACTACCAACCTAACCCTCTCTCGTTCTGTGTGCAGGCCCGCCAAGCGCCCGACGCCCCGATGCTGGCCCCCGCGCGACCGTTCTCCCCCCCGCCCCTCCCCCCCGCTGCGCGACACCCTCCCCCGCGGGCGCCAACCGCTCGGCACAGGCACAACAGTTCAGCAGACGCTCGGAACCATCTCAGGTATGGTCACGCAGAGACGGTTTGGGGTGATGTTGTTTGGGTTTGACAGCGCCGCGGTAGAATCCGGAGCGACCGTTGGGCATATTTCGCTCTTTGAAACTGATAGAATAATGACAAAATGGATATCTCTTGGGATAGTCTTGTGATGTTGTGTTTTTATTATTTATCTTTACTAGATTTAGACCCCTTTTTACCAATATTAAAATGGTGTTAATTAAGCTAAGTATCGATTGGAGTAAACAAAAATAGTTGGTGGAACCAAGTGGTAAATAACAGTTATCACTATTATCCGCTTAATCACAAATTTAGTATTCTAAAACGGGACGTTGAGTCCATGGTATTCGTTAGCGTAACTATCATTTTTTTATCGATAACTTTTGAATGGTTTGAGGGATACGAATTCTGAAAACGAAAACCCCAAGATTATTGTAATACCTCAAGATATTGTTTACTGGTTAAAAAGTTATGGAAAGACCTAGTCAAATGTTGAGGAAAATGGGATGGTATAATTTGGCTAAACGAAACACAATAGAATAATGTGCATTTTTTAGAATAACTACCGTTATTTATCTCATATTGCAATGTCAGTGAGGCGTATGCGGGTAAGAAGTGGGTTATTTCAACCGTATCTGCGTGACAATCAGGCTATTCAAGATAATGTCATCACTGACACCATGTTTGAAGGTATTGAAAATATCTTTGTTTCCTTGTTTTCCGAATTTTGATATTCTTACCGGTCAAAGTTATCACCAAAAGCTGATATTCCTCTAAATCGACTCCCGGGACGTTCGGTAACCAATCATTAATCCCAGTCCCGTTTTATGACATTCCGTCTGGTTTCAGGCCGTGTAACCCAGCCCCTCCCGCGCGAGGGCGCGTCTGAAACTTCCCCCCCACCACCACCCCCACCCTCTCCCCACCACCACGGCAGCGCGTCCATCCTCGTATCGCGCGTTCGGGGAACTTCACGCCCAGCTGCCGCCCAAGCCGGCCGGCGCCACCCAGTCAAACGTGTGTTCGCACTTCAACAGCCGCGGGCGGCTGGTCACATGTCCTCTAGCTCTTACCTAGACTAGGTGACCGATATTCCCAGCTTACCTTGAGAGTTGCGGGCTGCGAGCTTACCCTTGAAGAGTTGTCCGAAGCCAGCTTACCTGAGGAGTGGACGAGACTATGCGTGTTTGTGTCAGCGTGTCGGTAAATCCGTCTTACCTTGAAGAGTTTTCCTCCTCGCTGCCGCTTACCTGGAAGAGTTTTACGAAAGGTACTATTGGGTCGTGGCTAGCTCACTTATAAGAGCTCGCCAGTTAAGCTTAACTTTAAAATTGGCTCGCTGCCACCTACCTTGGAGAAGTGAACGAGCGGTGCGTTGTTGCCGCAGCCAGCTTACCCTACAAGTTGCTCTGCAGCCAGCTTACCTTGAAGAGTTGAGGATACCAATTTGTGATGGATGAAAGTGAGAGATGAATGGTACAGAGTCGTTGGCGCCGGTCGGTTTTGTACATATATAAAATAGAGATCCTACGCGCTCGTTAGGCTCTCACTCCTATGGTGTACCATAATGTTGAGTGTCTTCGGGAGTTTCGATTTTAGCGGAATATTAGATTTTTTCGTGATAACTGTTGGACGGTATGAGATATCGACATTATAAGGGCGTGCAAAGCCATGTTTAGGAAGTGAATATCTTATCTCGGCATTCTCATATTTACCCCTGCATAAAACATTTTATGCGGTCACAAGTCTAACCATTACAGCAATTGTTCTTTAAACTTGAAAATACATTTAAAATACTTTGAAATACAAGATTCAAAATTCTCGAATCTTTTCTGATAGAGCGAATCTGAAAGTGGATTCAATTCGGATTTATTGAAAGAATATGGATTGCACACCCCTAAGAAATTCTGAAAACGACGAAAACACAGATATTTTCAATACCGTCAAGATGGTGTGTATGATAACTAACTTTTCTCACATCACATAATTGTCAGGCTTACTACGCGAGAATGAATGATGTATTTTTAAACCGGATAACCGCCTGACAATCAAGGCATTGAGGATAAATAAATTATTACTTAAACCATCTTGTAGGTATTGAAAATATTACGTATCCTCCGTATTCAGAATTCGATATCTCATACCGTTCAAAAGTTATCACCAAAAAACCTGACTCCCGGTAAATCACCTCCGTGACTCTTCTAAGTGTCCGACTCTAATAATTACAGTATATAGTATATTAGATATAAATGTCAAGTGTAAATATCGACGCGCGGTCTGTGTGTGCGGACGTACGGATATTCATTATTCAGAGATTTATTAATCGAATCGATCGGAGGAATCTACCGATATCCAACGAGAATTATCGACGTCGGTCGTAGGAAGCGTCGGGAAGTATTTCGGGGGGAAGTGTTTTTTCTTAATTCGGAATCTAGAAATAACGAGAATTGATTGCGATGTTTTGGGTCTGTATCATGTCTCTTTAGCGTTCTGTGAATTGTTTTGTGATGCTCAGCGAGGATTTCGCGCTCCAAGCCGTCAACAAACGGCTGACGATCTGACGTGGACTTGACAACTTTGTTCTATAGACTCGGACTTTGATACCTGGACTTAGATGCTCTGTTGTAGGTGCTTGGACTTGGAGGTTCAGACTCATAGACCTTGTTTTAGAGACTTGGAGTGATTTGGATTAGTTGACTGTTCATTTATTCGATATCGAATTCATTTCCAATATCAAATTAATCGAAATGGAAAGGATTCATTTCGATATATAATCAAAATGACATTGAATATCACTCGAAAATATCAAAATTCAACATCAACTCTAGATCTCAGTAACCGTCGATGACCCAAATTCGTAACTCAACTTGTCTACCAACCTCGTTATCAACTTTCTTTTATTTCACAAACCTTCTGTTCAACTTCGTCGCTGAGCCCCTAAGCACAGTCTCGCAATCCCCGTATAACCTAGCTGTTGGTGGGGTTGTTCCGCATCATCTCAGACTCCCAATCGTCGTTATCGCAAACACTTTCCCCGCGCATGTATCAGGCAAACAGGGTGTATAGGTACATATTTACGTGCTGTCGTAATTCAATAAGATTACGAGAGAAGTCTTCTAGAAATATAAATTTAAAAATGTTGGCCACGAGATTACTATATGGAATAATTAAATTTGTTGAATATGTAAAATTATCGTGAATTGTCGAGATGTAATTTTTACAGGTTTTAATGTTTGTCGTGCTGTCGATGGTATCGTTTTATTGAGGGTAGTTATCGTTTCGGAGCACGTCGAGTCGATTTGGGCGATTTTTTTTTATTTTTCATTTTTTTTATTGGGTTTAACGACGCACTGTTATGATAGCGCAGATCCAGTGGCGTTATCAAATGTATTATTGTTATTGGGTTTTGATGGCGCTCATTTGATGGCGCTTTTGATGTGTCTCGAAATTTTCTGTCAAGATTGAGACACGAACTGAGTACAAAATAATTTTCCCCCAGATTGAAATTTCGAATCTTGAAATACTTTCAGTTCTCGAACTATTTTGAGCGAGCGAAAAGTGGAATGGAAAAACAAGTCATCTTTTATATCGCTCAACAGATTGGTATCGAATTATAGTTGGGTGGTATGATCGCCCTGTGGGGCACCGTTCAAAGGATCTCATCTTTCATCCATAGTCTTGATCGGGGACCAATGATTTTGTATCAAGATTAGATGTGATTGAAAAAAAAAAAATCTGAAACTTGAGAAAACTTTTGTTCCTCACTTTCTATTTTGAATCGAATTAAATTCGACTTGCGTGCTCATCGAATTATCGTAAAGATTTACTAAAAATCGCCTGTCTCGATAAACCCCTTATCGTATCGTTCGCATTCCGTTCGCAACGATAATCACTTCGTAACGACACGAGCGATATCTCGAACGATAACCTTCTTTCCTCTTCTCGCTCGACGATAATCGCCCGACCGTATAATTTTCTTCGTATATCTTGAACGCTTTGTTCGTCGACCTCCTCGACAGTCTTGCCGGGTAACGCGCGTCGAAAACCTGGACATGAGAAATCTCGACGCGGAACTTGTAAATATAAAACGCGTGACGCGTGTAAATGTGAGAAGCGAATGGGCGCTGCCGTGAACTGTGATAGAGTAATGTTATAGGTGAAACGGGAGATGACGTCTGAGTGACGCGTGATTGTAAATCGCGCGTCATTAACGTGTTTTTTTTTCGTGTCGCAACTCGAGATGATGGGAAAACATTACGATTTTATTAATAAAATACAGGAAAAAAAAAACGTGGATTTAAAAACTGTGGAAATATATCAATATTACTATGGAATTGTATACCCTAAACATTATTGTATGAACTTGTGATGTTATTGATAATTAAAATTATGTTTGATCGACGGTCTAAAAAAACTGTATTTACGACTTTCGGATGAGCTCCGAATTGAATATTCATTGTTGCAACGTTGATATCATCGCTTCCGAGAATCGAAAGGATCCATTCAGAATCGTCTAATTTACCCATTTGAATAAATTATTCGTAGCTCGGTCAGCTGAGGCACCGCTTTAGAAACTGAAGTCACCGTTGGGTGTGGTTTCTCCCGCGTGAGGTATTGGTTTTTGTGAACGTAATTCAACTTATCATCACTTCGTAGTTTAATGATCACCTGCTCATTTATATCCCGTATAACCTAGCTGTTGGTGGGGTCGTTGAGCAAACAAAAATCAATCAATTTGTACTAACATAAATTTTGAGGTTATGTTACCACCATTTTGTATCGGATCACCAACCACTCATCAACGTATCCGAACTCGTCTGTTTTCTCGGAGGCCGAGCTCATAGTTGCAACAATGATCGCTACATGAATATAAAACCAAACGACGTAGACTTTCAAATTTGTCTATTCAACCTAGGACAATATCTAACTACGATGGATACGCAACTTGGACTTGTCCCATGTTCTCCCAGCTGACGATCATCTCCAGTGAACCTAGATCGCCTATAAGCTAGCTACGGGCTCTACAGGGCTCTGATGGCCTGAGTAGTCAAACATCGCCACCTAGATCGCCTACAAATTAGCTGAATGCCTGAGTAGTCGATCTTGGTGGCTTATGTAATCGGTTTCATAGATCCAGAACAACGTTGAGCTCAGTTGCGTATCCATCGTAGATAGACATTCTACGTTACGATTTGCTACTACCTATCAGAGTCATTCAATAAAGTGAAAGTCTATAAGTGCGGTTAAAGTATTGTTTGATACATCGCGATTGATGTTATTTTTCTCGATGGAAATTGGTGTTTTCTTTTAGGTTTTGATTTCCTCTATCGATTGAATTAGGTGCTTGTAAGTATTTGAAAGGTTTATTAGTTTTTTACTCGTTTGAACTGGAGATTTTTATGGTTATGTTAGGTTACAAGGCTGTGTAAGATTCGCTACACGTCAAAATGGTGAATCAAAACCGACATAACGATAGGAAAAAAAATGCCGGGTGAGTAAAAAACTAATAAACCAACAATGAATACTAACACAACACTGTATTTATTTATGTACGTATGTTCCAAAGCTGTTATTCTTAAATAGATACACAAATAAAACAATATGTTCGGCGACGTAATTCGATAGAGAGAACAAATACCTACAAGAAAACGTCACTTAACAAGAAAATTTAATTCTTTCCGACTCGACTTATTGTACGCTCGAACTTCAACCGAAAGTCTATCCGTGATGGAAACGTCGAAAACAGACATTTTAACACGATGTTTTTTCTCGCTCTGAATTTTAACCGTCGAAAAATGTTGACCATTTTGTAGGTTATGTTGCCGTTTGTATTTTCGTGAGATTCTGCGATTGTGCGATATCGTCAAGTCGCCCTCGTACGTAGTCGAGAGTCGCCGACGGTATTGCAAAGTCAGAGAATGTCGAATACAAATTGAAGAAAACCTTGATGTAATTAAATTCCGTTTTCAGAGCATATATAATATATATATATATATATAATAATATAGATAATATATATATATGTATATAATATATATATAAATATATATATATATATAATATATAAATATAATATATATATATATATATATATATATATATATATATATATATAAATATATATATATAAATGTCAAATTGGACCAATGTATGTTATTGTAATGTATTGAAATAATGTAATAAATGAAAAATTAGAATGTGAAGATTATTGTCTTATTTTCCAGTACTACCAATTTTCACCATTCCATGTTGATATCGTAGAGGCTGATGATGTTTACGTTGTATTATTCAATGAATGGATCTGTTTTCTTATATCTAGATTGAGTTATCGTTGAAGAAATCGCAGTCGTTGAAGTGAGTACCGTATGAGGTTTCTTAAAGGACATCATTAACCTATTACCGGTACTAGATGATTATTTGCACATTTGATAATAATATGAGAACCTTGGATTTTTATCACTAATATTACAAATAACTAAAATCAATCATTACTCTGTAGGGATGAGTTCAAAATTAGGCTTCAAAAATCTAGCGCCATTGTATGAATTATTTGGTTTTTGTAAGTTGGCCATTCTTACTCTATGCACACGTGCTGATTGCTTGGATGTGCTGGAATAGGACTAGACCTTTTATAGTTATTAATAACCAATTTATTAGGAATAAGGTAGGTGTTTTCATTGTAACTAATGTTTTCTAAGAATTCGTGATTGCTTAAAGCTAACAGGGATGTATTCATCTTGAGTAGAACCTGGTTTTGTGTTTGGTACATGCCACTCTAACCT
This sequence comes from Brachyptera putata, assembly GCA_907164805.1. Classification (NCBI taxonomy): domain Eukaryota; kingdom Metazoa; phylum Arthropoda; class Insecta; order Plecoptera; family Taeniopterygidae; genus Brachyptera; species Brachyptera putata. Next base: position 2,714,322 of record OU015475.1, read on the forward strand.
AACTTGATATTCAGTGAGGATGCAGGATGCATGCCTATACATGCATGCCATTATTATAAAGTCAATGCTTGTACTAGCTTTGAATACATCTATTTAAATTATACTAGGATCTAGCCCACATGATTAAAGCCCAAGCCAGAGAGGTAATGCGACAGTATCATTGACAGTATATTGGCCTAGACTAGCCCCGTAGTCGTAGCTAGTACGACCTAGTAGGCTCACTAGTAGACATAGCAATGAGTTCGTAGCTCGATGGTAGGCCTAGAAACAGACCTAGGCCTACTTGCCTACACTTAGACCCTAGGGCCATTCCTAGGGCATAGGGCCTAGTCATAGGTCAGATAATACGTAGGAGTAGGCCTCTACTCGGTGACGTAGTTCAACTCTATGTAGACAAGTTTCACAGTTTAATATCGAAATTACAGTCTTGATGAGTGGACATTGAGACTGTAATTTTAAGGTTCAAACCTTATCCTAGCTATTGAATTTCTCAATGCCCTAACCATAACCTAACATAAGCCTAAAACAATTACTGCTTACTGTATGTATTTACCAGCAATCTCTTTTAGGGTTATGTTTGGTGGTGTTGGTTGACGTTTTCCAAGGTAGCGTGAGGTTTGAACCATGAAATGAATCTTGTCCATTAAACAAAAACCTCACCGTACCCGAGGTTTTTGTTTAATGGACAAGAAAACGATTGCAGAATTGGTGTTACGAAGTATAATGTACATAGGCCTAGAGGAAACAGAAAATGATTTGAAAATAGCAATGGAATTGAATACTGAATAATGTAGTTTTATATAATTTAATATAATACTAAAACTGTTAGGCCTATAAGTCATTAATGTATCTCACATTCTCAATTCATATGGGATTGGCAAGGAAAACTGAACAATCATTTGGTTACTTTGGTTATTGGGTATGGTAAAAGCATTTTTCTTTCTTTCAATTTCAGCACACTTTTCACGAAGAATCACGTCGTAAAAAGTTTCAGTTGAAAATTCCCTGTCCTTAAACATTTTATTTGAATCTTTCACTTTACATCACTATCGGCGTGCCCCAAGCCAACAGTCTTGTACCCGGAGATGAATCATCATGAGCTACAACGATGACGACCTGCTGGACCCACGGCTGGAAGAAAACGACCATCTCTTCAGACTATTGTCTACCCAGGGTAACGGTACACGGGTCTGTACGGACAACGGAATGAGGGGATCTGCCGGATCAAAACATCTTGCTCGTGAACGTTCCATGGAAACGAGCAGGATGTCCGTGACAGGTGAATAACACGGAACCCTGGAAGAAGAACATTAGTCAAATACCGTAAGGGGCCTACTGTTTTTTTTGTATCGAGGGTACCTGGCATAACGATACAGTCCCACATTGTTAGTTCTGAGATAAATACAATTCCAAGTTCAAAACCATGGGTTTTTTCTATAGAGGTCGAGAGTTTCAACATCATTTTTCGTGGACTTGTTCCTTGTTATGTAAAATCTGATGCATATTCAAAGCTGTGGAAAACACTGGTAGCTTTGGTATCTAACTCATTTTGATTTACAAATGCCGTTTTATCGTTATCCCGTGTACCCTTCAAATGTATTATCCACTTGGAAATACCAGTGTTTTTTACAAGGTTAATATTACCGGAGGTTGACTGATGACTAACGTACAATCACCTAATTCAACCTAAGTAGAAAAAGCTAGTAGAAATTGAATCGTAAATAACTCACATACGGATAAACAGACAATTGCAGTTCATTAGACGGTACACGGTGTTGAAAGTAAGAACGTTGATTTGCCCAATGGTTTGAGATAGACTTCATCTGAGCCCGTTTAAGGCTATTCCATTGCGCATGGCTCGACCAGAATGGAGTACCGGCCCATGTTTGGAATTGTACCGCTTGAGGTTATATTAGGCAAACCCACGTGTTTTTCCCTCGCTTTGATGTGAGCTGATAATTACACCAGTACTGCCTGTATAGGTACCCTACGGGAGACACCTGACTTGATACCTACCATGAGAGCCTTAACCCAGCAGTCCATGCATGTTAGCCAATAGATCAGTCACTCGATGTCATGTCAGGTCCAGTCAATCCACCGACCTTGATAAACCCAACATGATTGCTCAAGCCCATGCAGTTGGGTCAGGCCACGTTAGTCAGGTTCTTATACCGGTTTAGATGATACAGGTTTAAATAGTTGAGTCTTTATATGTGATCGGATGGCCTATAGTAAATTTTTTGTAATTGGTACCGTACTTGAGGGGGCTAGGCCTACATAGTCTAGGAATCGTGTTTTTCCTCTATTTCATTTAGACCTCTCGTCATTGTACTAATTGACCAACCAGTTTTTGACCTCTTTTACTCCACAACTTTTTAAAATACTCACATTTTTATCGAATAATGTATCATGCTTCTTAATCTGATACCGTCTCAAATCTTATCTTTGAGCAATTCAGTACAAATTTATTACAGGTTGATTTGAATCCTAATTGAAAGGTCCTTTTTCTACCTACAAATAGAAGGGATTTCCAGTGAAACACTATTGTACCCTTCCTTCTCTATCGCATCAGATTACGGTATCGGTGAAACAGAACCAACTTTTATGCTCATTGTCAAATCTCGACAAAATGGTGATGAAATAATTTTTTTTTTATCTTGATATTCGTTCGCCAAATTTATAACTGCTAGCTTCGTAAATGTGATCAATCGTACTTAAATTAGAGGCAATGTTATACCGACACTGAAATAAGCACAACTTTTTTACACGGAGGCACAGAAGTATTCCAACCAAACTGACATGCCCGGTGTTGCGTGGTTGCCCATTGTAATATTGCAGGAGTAACAATAGTGGAATACCAGAACCTTGTCAGGTGTTTTATCTTTGGACATAACGATTAAATTTGACTGTTTATTTTATTTTTGTAGAGAACACAAAAACGGCGAAATACAGGTTTACCATCAATGATTACTTAATTATTAAATTTCTGCTCTTCCCTTAATATGCCCCTTAGCCCAGGTGAAAAATTAAAATTGACTTTGAAATTTGTGTTGAATTCTCTCATTCTATGTTACGTAATGTGTTGAGTAATCAAATTGACAGCACAAATCGCATGTCTCTCCAGTTTCCACGGGTGAGCATAACCAATTCTTTTAATTCCGTGTTTGAAGACGGCTTGCTTGGATGCGGCCGGCCCGGGGAGGACATACTAGTCGCCGTCCATTGGACTGGCCGTTTTACTGCGCCGCACAAGAAGATGTCGCCGACCAAGCCGAGCCCCAAGGCCGAGTTGGCGGGCGCACTGAAGAACCACATTCGACGTCGCGCCGCAGCAGTTCCTGCACACATACCCAAATCGACGACGTTTTCGTAGCATATTACCAAGAGGATAGCTTCGACTTTTTACGATTCCTTAATTTTGCTAGTTCAGCCGCTATTTTGCATTTACAAGCTTACGCGAGATCGTTTTTTACACATGATAGGGGGTAGAGGTGCTTCAGCGCCGTGCTTATTTAAAAAAGAGAGAATGTCATTCTTACTATTTTTTCTTCTTCAACCAACCAGTGTCTTATGAATAAAAATGTATTACTCAACTCCAAGATGGAGTTAAACATGGCTCTTTAATTAATATGGACATTCTATCTTTGTATTCTGATCAAGGTTTGAAGATAATGTCAATGCTTCACCACATTCTTGTTATTTCCTGACGATATAATCTTGAAACTGATCCTAATCCAAAATATAGAATGTCATATTAATTGAAGAGGTCTCAGAATTAGTCTTGTGGTTGCTGTACTTTGCCTTGCAATCACATGCATCTGGGAAAGCTTTCATGGGCAGAAAGAGTAGTAGATCAATCTATTCTATTTTTAAAGGCACCGTGGCATGCACCCTCCTTAAAGCCGGTTACAACGAAATTGGAATGACCGCGACTTTTAGAGCAAAGGAGATTTTCACAAGCTATTCCCGCGAGAAGCAGATTTAGCATGTAAGAAGCATGGTGAAGAGGTGGTAAGATCGCCTCATTGGTGGTGCCCCGTCAATACTGATCGTCCACTCTTCGATCCATAGTCTTATACTGTCAACATCCACGCAAATAATGTACACAAAAACCAAGTGAAATTTGCTTCTTCAAATATGTAAACATGAGAGACGTATGTCAATAATAACAACGTAACGAACATGTAGAAAGAGAGGGCCGCAGAACTTTGAGACGTCAATAAATTATAGAAGAGTCCTTTTTTTTTTTTCAAATTAGTGCTTTCATTTTTCCATTATTTTCTTAAATTTTTGTGTTTTACAGAAAAGTGGCCATCAGCCCAGCTTTGCCAGCTCTTGGCTGTTTACTTTTAACAAGGGTCGAGGGTCAGCTAGAGCTGTGGGCCGTTGGAAATCTAAGTCGTTCTGCGATGATATTGTAAATTGGTCCCCCTCCGCTCTGTTGTCTCAGTGCAGTTCTGGAAGCACCCCCGCTTCTAAAAACTGAAGTGAGTCGCGTGGGCCTTGGGTTCGAGTCCCCGGCAGTAAGTTCATGGGTTTTTGTAAACCCTTTCAACTTCATCATCTCTTCATCGCACGTTTATTATCACACGCGGTTCATTCCTATTCTCATCCAGCCATATAACCTATGCTGTTGGTGGGGTTAGGCAAACAATAATCAAAGTGAATTTTGTTTCGCGCCAAGAAAGAAATTCTTCAGGGCAATCATAGGAAGTGAACAGCGGTACTATTTCAGCTTGTAGACGAGTCTGTGGAGATAGTTGTGAAATAAGGATTATGAGATATTCTAAACACGTCAAATTTTTATTATTTCATATGTTTTCTTACAATTTCATAGTTGTTCATTTGGCCTTTCACCAGACAACTTCGGAATATCAGTATACAGCTTGAAACTCTCTATCCTTCGTTCCTCAGATCCCATCGTTTTCCTGGATGTACATTCATTTTTTCTGCACTCTCATCAAAAAAAAAAAATAAAAACAATAGAATCACTGTTAAATTGTCGCTGGATGGGTCGTTTTCGCTGTCATGGATGGTTTTATTTTCCTGTGTCCTGGAAAACGATTCATAGAGGTTTCACTGTAGTATTCTTTTATTTACCTGTATATAGAGTTTAACGATGCAGCTGTACTGATGACTACGATCTATTGGCACGGTGAATGATCCACGCGTGATGGGAAGATGAGATGGAAGATTATTTTCATCAGGTGTATTAATTGAGATATGGGAAGAGAGTGGATTTTATTTACCTATAGTTACGGAACCATCGCAGTTACCGAGCCCTGTAAGTCGACAGAGAAAAACCACTAAAAGAAATGTCAGGGAATCAGGGATTGTCGAACTGGGTCTGGGGGCGGGTAATATAACCCAATGTCTCCTGAATGACATTTCAGTGTGATAACCACGTCGATCCACTTGTCTCAGTTACAGTAGCAGTACAGTTATTTGAAGGGGCATCTGATACATCAACACATCTCTGTTGCAAAAGTGTTCATATATCTGTTTGAGCAATTATACAGCAATATGCAATCACATGAAAATCCTAACAATTGAAGGCTAGGTTGCCGGGCTTTGGTATGAATTTCATGATCGATAACATTGGCTCAATCGGATGAATCACTAAAAAATAATCGATATTTCAGATAAGTATCGATCATCAATTTGAATCCGTGTGCCCTTCATAAGAGTCTATTAAGTTGTGGTGTCACTTCCCCTTTCCTAGGAAACACACCAGTAATATCACACACTTATAACTTCGCATCATTCTGACCGTCATTGACGAAGGCATTACTTTGAACACCAAGAGGGGTCGCACCAATCTCAATAGCATCAGGTTCCGTCACGTCTTGACTCTTCCTTGGATTAATTTTGGAAGTAAACAGCTAAACAATCATATAAAATGATGGTACCACAACGTTGATTATCGATTATATCGATCATTGATACTTTAAAACACGAGACATTGCGATTATCTATCAAAAAGGTGATTAGTCGATACATCGAATATCAACTGCAACGCTAATTTAAACTACAATAAAATTTTTGCAGGTATGGTCCACATATATAGAGATTAAATTGGGTTATATTAAATCTTTGGTCGATTGATCGGGTGCGTAAGAATTAGTGATGGCCATTCGGTAACAAATTAGGAACTACACCTACGGCCCACCGACATTACCGTGTAATTTAAAAAAGAATCGGTCAGTGTTATAATATCACACTAAATAAACAACCATCACATGTATCTAATGCTCACAGGCAACAACAATTAACAGCCCTTCAGTGCCATATACAAACTAGCAAAACAAGTGCAAATATCCTAGGCCGCTATTCAAGCTGAAAAACAACACAAAGTGAGAGAACTACTTGACAAAAGCCCTCAATCGTAGAGGTAGTAATGGGCTTGACTATATATGCTTCGGCGCCTCCGCATTCTCGGTAAGAATAGTCTTTGTCGCTGGCAACTAGAGACGTCGGTTGACAGAGAGGTGTTTGCCAGTAGGGCACCTGGCACGTTGTGGACCCCATATAACGGTATGGTGGGGGGGGGGGGGGGGGGGGGTGCGAGCTGGGTGCGACTATATTTGCACGAGCGTCATTATGACAAGTCTAGGGAGGTCTGGGAAGGTAGGTGAAAATAGACTTATTTAGAATGTGAAGTTGAATTTGCTTCGTTGGTCGCATTGAGTGATTATAAAAGGTATCTTTCTTATATTATAGTCACTGGGTATAGCACAATACCTGTCTGAACCTAGACGGTTACCGGGTAATGTCATTAGCCCGTAGCCCGACCGCTGGTACCGGCGAAGGCATCACTAGTAAACTACACGCCAGTTTGAGTATTGTTATTTTTTTAGAGTGGGCTTGTAGCCCTACAGCCTTTATTCTTATACGAACATGAGAAATATTGTAGTTTGTGTATATATTGTATGCTGATTGTCTTCAAGAGACCCATGTTCAGATTCTCTCGCCGAGGTCGATGACAATCTTTACTGAAATAACACGTGGTTTCGCCTCGTTTTTCAGTTTTGATACTGTGATGGTTTCCTCTATCGACTTCTGTCCCTCTGTTTGACCGAGACACCTTGAATAAAATCTTGGCCTTATTATCCTCATCACCAACAGACCTAAACTATTATTATCTTTTTTTTTTTATACGTATCCTAATCAATTACAAACTTCTTGGCTCTCGCGATTAATGCTATGGATAAAAGGCAAGATCGTTGTGGAAGGGGGGTGGGGCACACACAAGGGCGCGATCTTAACTAAGTCCACTCGATTCCAAAACGATTGATTATAATATGAGAATAACTGATCGCAACAGCTTATTGAGATGCATCATTTTATATAACAGCAGCGGGGCGCATAAAAGAATTACCGATACATTTGATGATTTATATTAAAAAAAAAAAAAAAAAAAAAAAGAAAGAACCATTTGTGTTACCGTGAACTTCCTGTGTTTATTTTACTAATAGTGTAGTAGGTACACTATTGATATGTCGAAAAACTATATTCTAAACCTCAAACCTGTCAACTGTCAGTAGTGAGTAAGATGAAGTAGAAAGTGAAGTTATTATATATATAATATGTCTTTATTTTGTCTCTAAACCCTGTGATAAAGCAGACTCAACTTGTTTCAAGAAACAGTACTAAAACACCCAAAATGCAATACCAGCGATATCGGCATTGCATTCTGAAAAGGTTCTATCGTTTATTATATTCATTTCATTAATGAAACTAATTAAAAGATCCTTTTGAATTGGCAGAGAGATAAATTATGAAAGTATTCAGGGTAACGCAGGAAATCTGACAGTTCCCAAAAAAAAAAAATATAATTGTAGGTCCGAACTTATTCGCTAATGATGTTTGAAATGAGAATTACCTTCTAAAAGAATGATAAAATTGTTTATGCCTTATAACATTAATCGATTGGTAGGTTTTATTTGAATTCTAGAACAATTGATTGTATAAATATAGCGACTGAAGATGTGTAATTCTTCCTACCTTACGTGGGCAGTTGATATTAATTTCTGGTAAGATTCAATCTAAGAAACTGAAACTGTTTGGTTTTATTAACGTGGAACACAACAGGTCAAGTTCAATCGTGGGGATTTTGTAGTGGAATAGACGACCTTGACTTGTTATTGATTGATTCTTGTTATTGGTAGATCCAGCACCATACTTTCATCTCTTGAATACCGAAGTCGTAAAATCGAATAAATAGTAGATCTAGTCAAAAATCATTAAAGATCACAGCCAAGATTTTGGACACCTTTCACACAATAAAGTACATATACATAATATTACAAACAGACAATATCGACATATATTCAATTGAATAAGGCCAAGACACCCTTTAAATTAGGTGATCCCACACCAACTATGAAGTAGCAAAAGCTTCGCAACTAGTTGATAACCGTATTTTCCGAGCCGTTGGACCAAGTGATGATGAGTGAATTAAGCCAAAATTAGGTCAATTAAGCTTGTATCACACCCTTGGTTACCTATGTTATTTGTGTACCTTAAGTAATGATCTAGCCATTGATATTTAATCATCAGTGGGTACTAATCGGCTCTAATGAAAATATGGCTAACTTTTTTGCTCATGTTTCCTTGAACTGTCACTTTACTTGGTTTCTGGATTGGTATAGAATTATTTCTTATGAATATATTTAAGAACATTCCCAACTATTCAGAATAGTATTTTCTTTTTGTCAATCCATCAAACTTCTAGCGCTAAATCATAAATCATGTATTTTCCACATTTTCCAAATTGGTTTCGACTTTAGTTTTGGTTCTAATTAATCTGAAAAACATCATTAATTATATGATTGCATTCTCAAATCTGATGGTTGTGACCAAAAATTGCATAATTGTGTTAATTCAGAGTTTGGTCTGAAATGTCTCTGAAATTCCAGATTTTTGTAATGGCATCTGAGCTTTTTCTTTGGAATGGGCTGTGAGATTTCTTAACGACACATCTCAACTAATTTGTAAATCATGAAGTTCTACTCCTAAAATATACTAGAACATCATAAGTCTCACCATTCCTAGAAATTGATTGTGACACAGTCAAAACCAGCCATTGCATTGTGATTTGGAAACTTTGTTAAATTCTCAGTTCTATTGTTAGTATTATTTAATGTGATTCAAATTGTAACACAAATCGCGGTCCTCAGTTTTAATTACGATTGTAGATCCAAAATCACAATTATTGTATTTGTCATATAGTGGCCTAGGCCTATATAAGAATTCAGTGAAATCCGTGTAATTACTTCAAAAGAGAAAATTGAAACATTTCGGGCGGAATTTGGGTTTAAAATGTCTTTAGATGAACAAAAAAAAAACCAAAAAAAAAAAAACAAAAAAAACTCGTACCATAATTGTATCTTGAAGGCAAAAATCACGTGTTTTGCCTGCTTACTACTTTTTCCAACTTCGATTTCTGACTTCAATTTGGTGGCTTAAAATGACGCTTAAAATCATTTTCATCTCTCCCAAGAGCATCAATCTTCTAGCTGAATATCAAAATCACTGTACAAGTTCATTATTTCTTTCATTCACTTTGGTTCGCCATTATATATTTTCATGTCATATCTAATTTGTATTGTGCTTCTCTTGCGATTGTAATAATACCTTTGTATGCAGACTTCTGATGTTGGTAATCTGTAAAATACAAATGTTTTTACAGTTATTTATTCATGTATAATATATGTATATTGTGTGTGGATTGTTATTGTCATCGAAATTCGTCAAGATGAATGGAATAAATTATTGTCATTGTCAGTTTATTATTATATGTCAATAAAAAGTGTCTGAATATTAAATATCTAGTCATCGGTTTATATTGGGGGCAGTTCCTTATCCTGGGCTTCCTTCGCCCACTCAATACGCTCGAAAGATTCATAAATTAAGAAGTTACAATTGTATTACTATCGGGTCACTTTCCGTCAAAACAACAAATAAATGAGAGTTGTAATCATGCAAATTGAAATTTCGTATACCTTCCCTCAACTATTACTGTTCTCCTGATACTGCAATGCGACTGTAAACTAAATAAAATTTAAGTGTAATCGAGCTTGGGTTATCGTATCGGCAAACATAATCTATGATCAGCGTTAAGGCGTTAGACATATCATCTCTCTCTCTCACTCATTCTCGGTCTTTCTCTCGGCTCCAAATCATCTTCATGTCTCTCATCGCTCTCATCTCTCTGTCTCTCTCGCACTCATTGGAATCAAAATTGAGAATCTGGCGCAGAAGTATCAAACTGCAAACCGCTTACCTAGGAAGTTACGATATATTCTTAACAGGGTAGCCAATACTGCAAATTTATTAGAATTCAACATTTGTATGCGCGGCGAAACATAATCTATTGGCAGGTTCAGTTTTCTGTAGACATATTCTCTCTTCTCTCACTCTATCTCTCTGTCTCTCTCGCACGTCATTGGAACAGAATTGAAGCGAAATTAGGCCAGAAGTCCTAAACGGCTAAAACGGCATTACCAGGAGGTTACGCGATATCCCCTTAAGCAAACTGCCAATTTATTTAGAATTCACTTGTATAGCAGCGGCAAACATACTCTATTGGATGGTAGGTTAAGCGTATAGCATATCTCTCTCAAACTGCCTCCACACTCTCATCTCTGCTGTCTCGTCTCGCTCTCATTCTCCTTCTCACTCTCGCACTCATTGGAGGCACAAATGACCCGATCTAGCAGAAGTAGCACGCGCATAACATCATGGGGCTGAAGAGGTCCTTTGAACAAACATCGCGTCCTCTCTTGTCTCTCTCTCTCTCACACTCTCTGTGAATAAGTTCTATCTCAACGAAATTATACAAGTTAATTTATTGTTTCTGTCGAGCTATCGCTCTGTTAATCTCATATACACTGTCACTTTTAAGATCTAATCTGTAGGCCTAACTTGATACTTTTTATTAATATCTTGCAATTTAAAATTGAACGGACATTCTTGAAAGTATTTACTAACTAATGAGAAGGAAATGGAATTAGGAGAGATGCAATAAACGTAACAAATAAAAAAACCATACATCTGATTTAAATAATCGTTAAATTTTTCATATCACAACTCCATTCGTACATCATGTCTAGCAAAAATTTGACAATATCGCATTATAATATTATAATAGAGATGATACATGCCTTGACATAATTATTTTTTACATTTCAATACGATCAAGCCAATGCAAACTTTTAGAGATTAAAAGCCTTGTACAGGATTTTATTCTCCGAGGGGCAAATCTAATGCAATTTGTTGTCTAGAGGTAGAACCAACAATGTCTCAAAATAAATTTCATCGTCGAGTTAAACTCATATCATTAACATTTTGTGACTGGTGTTAATTACACATTAAACACTCATGTATTTTAATGTAATTTCAGACTCACCACATTGATAAGTCTATAATCCCTAGTCGTGAATCTAATGCCACTAAAAAACATGCGTAGTGCCCCTAATATATTAAGGGTTTCGCTTATCAAGAAAGATACAAGTTTTATTTAGCTTAGGCCCGTAGTATCAAGTCCAGTCAGGCCTCTTCCTCTGTATTTACTGGGGGGGGGAAACAATAGTATGTGTAACTTCAGTGATAACACTTTAAAACGGGGCCAGTTAGAGTAACTCCGGCACATTGGTAATACCGTGGGCTTAATGCCTGTGTTATCGGACATAAGAGTAGGGCCTAGACGGCGCTCGAACTAGCGAGCTTCAACATTTGCTATTTGTTTTCACTAACTGTCGAGCTCACTAGACCTTCTAGACTATGAGTATATTGACCTTATGAATGTCTACATGTTCGAGATAATTTTGTCGCTAACCCAAGAATTAACATGGATTTCAAACGCTCATTTCAACTCATTTTGGGTACCACGAAAAGTCAAGATATAATCAAATAAAATTATGCACAGATCAACTGAAGTTTTGAAACATTATTTAATAAATACTTATTTTGTATCATGAAAGCGTATTTTGCTATGAAATTGGAAGAATACTACTTTATACGAATTTTGCTCTTATCTATATTTGTCATCTATTGAAATATTCAGTTCATACTCTATTTTTGTTATAAAGCCCACACCATCCTCATAGTCTTCCCTGATAAGACATTCTAGCCCTCTTCTTTGCTGGCACAAGTTTGGAATGTTTCACTTCACTATTAAAAAAAATACTGAAAGAATCCATTAAATAAATGGAAGTTAAATAATAAAGGGTTTTAGATTCTATATTGCCCTGCAATTAAATATTACTCACCCACAATAAAACATGCCAAATGCATCTATAGCCTTTGGTCATTTGTTGGTGATGAGTCGGCCTATTACGAATATCATTTTGAAAGCATTTACTGTCAACACATTTCTTTATAAAAAATCAATCTGTGAATTTTAATATACATAAGTGATATATAATTACGTATTGTATAAACAACACGAAGTTTTAGTAACATAATTGTCTATACAAACTTGAATAATTAGATTTTCACATCAATGAAGAACCTGATTATTATAATTTGCTCCTAGAGATTAATACAAATTACTCTCTTTATATAGGCTATACATGTCGCATTGTGAGCACCAGTGCTTAATACTATTCAGTATAGCTGATTTAAAAGCTCGTTAGGTGAGATTCCAAGACCAAGAGCACATACAATCTAAACTTTTCAGTTGTCTGATATCACCATGGTCACACCCAGAGCGTGTTCTCATCACCCAACTTTCATGATTCGTTTCATCAAGGAACCTCATCTGGGGGGGGGGGGGAGGGGGGGGTTGTCCCATTGTCTACCTAGGTAATGTTTTGTGCTTTCCGATGCAGGGAACATCTCGGGCAAACATAATTTTTAAGTCAAAGCACAAAAATTGAGAGTTATTATCTCTTAGTCCCGCAAGTCATAGCTAGTCGAACAGATAGTAGTTGGCCTTCAACTTCACATAGGCTCCTGATACAAACTGTAGCATAGTAGCATATACAGTGTAGTATTTTTCGATTGGGGATCTTTGAAAAAATGTCTCTATTTTGTGCTGTTAACGCAACTTTAACTATATATTCATGCTATACTAAATCAATATATTGGTATAACTGGATTCGATCTAATGGAGAATAGATAAATACTTTGATAGAATATAGACGTATTAACATATTATTTGGGAACATTTTATCAAAAAAAAAAGCTCATTGTAGCGAATAATTAATATTAAATTAATGTATGGTAATAATAATTTTATCATAATTGGATGAGGCGTTGGTGCAAAAATCCATTCGGCGGAAAGGCGGTCACCCATCGGTTCTCTTTCTGTAGCATTTTACGTGAACTTTGCTTGCAAAACTTCATTGGTTGAGTAGGCTATCTACTATCTAACGACGCACTGTAGGCTGATGACTAAGGTCTATTGCGTCGGTGATAATATATGATATTTGAGATGAGAAAGGTTATTTTATTAGGTTTTTTAGTATACGTTGGAAGGGGTCGGTCGTGGCCCTGTTGTCATCGCAGTATTGACTTGAATGGCAGGAGGGAACTTATGAAAAACTCGTGCCTGGTTGGTCTGGTTGCAGCCATGGCTGAATCGACCCCGGTCATCCTGAATGATAATATACAATTCATGCTCAGTAGTACAGGGTTCATTATTGAAACGATGGTCTTCACTCCCAAACGCTTCATTAAGCTATCACAACATATGACTTTGAGGGTCTACGATAACAATGTTAAAACAATTAAAAATTAAATAAAAAAAAAAAAGATTGATATAACTAATAAAACGAAGAAATCATATTTTCATATTTTGTTTGTACTTTGAAAAGTGATCTATTCTATATGATAATTTATTTTTTCTGGTGTATTAGTATTTATTTAATGGGGGGGAGGGGGGGGGGGGGGGGGGGGGGGGGGGGGGGGGGGTTGTATGTATATTGTATTTGTATTGTTGTAGCTGTAATGTATTGAGTACTTGTCATCTGCGATTGCACATTTCTTCCAACGCAAACCAGTAGGCATATTATGTCAAAACAGATTAAAAGTGTATGAACCAATATTTATTATATTTTTATTATTCATTTATAATTAATAATTTCACTATATCTGGCTTGGATTGTTGGCTTAGTATTAAAATTGGTGCAATATTTCATAGATACTGCAACAGCGAGTTTTTAAACCAAAGTTATGCTACGTCACACAATTTCGGATTTGTCCTGATACTGTCAAATGCTAGCATAAATCCAAAGAACTTTTTAGACTGAAATAAGGATATAGTTGTATCCTTCTGGTTAGTAATTCTCATTTGATTATTTTGGAAGTTCATATTCTTATCACCTCATGTTATTTAGTATTTCGGACGCCCAGCCCCGAAAAAACCGCCTCCAGCTTACGCAGAATTTTTCGTGAGTTATTCGCTCATTAGTCGATGCGAATGCTTGGATCGGATATATTTATTTACTCATCCTTAATTATGTAACTCACAATCAATAGGGCAGAAAAATTGTGATTGGCAAGGGCTTGACTAAATCAAAAAAAAACTCTGAACAGGAATATTATAATAAAAACTAATAATAATAATAATTACCTAAACAAAACATCGACGGCCATGACATGGCCAAGACTGCGTCTTCTTCCACTATCCTTCCTTCATTATACTCATTGAAACTTCCATCCCATATCTCATCAATCATTCATCTGAGCTGCCAATAATCTTAGTATTAGCAGTGGCAGCCTCTTAAACCCAGTATAAATGAAAACGTAACAATATTCATTATTATTTTAGCATTGAATCTTGATGAGGTAATTGACACATTAATTATAATAAGGCCTTAATTAAATGAACCTTAGTTAAGTCACCTACTAAGTTAAAGGTACAACAATGGCATGTTGGAACCAGGTGATGACAAGTTAATCACTACAACTAGAATTGTAAAAAAACCGGCCTGAGTATAATAAGGTAGAAGAATGACAAAAGAGATGCTGAAAGAAAGAAGATGAAGAACTGAAAAATTTCAAAAAGAAGATTTCCCCCCAATACAAGTAGATTGTAACGGTTCATAGTTCTGACTTGCAAGGAAATTTTTTCATTTTGACTTACAAACAATTTATATCATCCTAATAATCAACAATTAGACGCTTTTGGGGGCGGAGCAAGTATATCGCCCATCGTGTTGGCCGCCATCCTATATGAACTAACGCTTGTCATATCTTTACTTGAGGACATCACAATTCTGAAACCAGATTCTGAACTAAATAATAACAATATTTATTTCTTCACATTTTAGAGAACTAGAAATCATCATCTCATTTCATAAATTTATAATTGTATTTGTCCTCCTAGAAGAACCGTGATTCAGACGAAGGCTTTACCGATGCTGTATAGAAAACATGAACAGAATCGAGCAATGTCCACGTCTACGACTCATGAAAAAAGGTCGTGTCCTGGAGGACAATGAATAAATTATAATTCATGAAATTAAGACGATGGTTTCTGGTTTTTCTCAATTAAGGAATACAATCGTATATTATTCGTTAGAATCAAGTTTCAGGCTTGTGAACAATGGTCCTTATCCATGGCCCTTGCGGGATTGTATCCCATAGAGAATCGGCAAAAAGCAAAGAAAAAAAAAAACGAACAAAAAGCCTCATACGGACGAATGTAGCTGTCTGATTGACCGACCTCATCCATCGGATGAAATCGAAGTCTTCGCGATTGGTCGAGCTGAGGAGTAAAGGGCTATCCTGCCGCATGATAGCTGAGAAGCTAGCCTGTGAGAGGATATCGCACTGGCCTCACAAGTTAGGGTCTCAGGGAAAGGAAGTAATATTGGCCTGCAGGTGGATTCGGTGGAAAATAGAACTTGGGGCCATGCCACATGTTGGAGGGAGTTACGGTGTGGGTATTTAACCGAGGGAGAAATAATGGGGAGGAAGTGGCTTGATACTAAGAGATGGTGGAGAAGATAGAAAAATGAGGATGGAACTCTACGAAAAAAAGAGTCCGAAGGAGTAATGATATGTCGTAGTAGTGAAGTAAGAGGTAAGAAGTCGGAAACGGCAGAACTCGACTGATAAGAGAACTAGCCCTAGAAGAAGTGTGGGAGTTCCCACACCCCCTGGCCCAATCCTAATTGGTTATCTTGTTTTGAGAAAATAATATATCTGGGCACATGTTTCATCATCTAACCGATACTGATTGTTTTGAGGCTTAATTGGCTGAAACTGCTCGAAAAAATATTTTTGAAATCTTTGAAAGAACTGGCGTAAATTAACTTGTGTGAAATATGGAAAATTATCTGAATCGATTCAAATAGGTAAAAATCTTAGGATTATTAATTGTAAATGTAATTCCAGAGTTTTACCTAAATTGGCTGACAGTATTGAGACATTAATTTGAATGTGTTGGGGGTATCCATTCTCTATGTAACAAACAAATTACGAATAGTGTGTATTAGTGAACTCTACTAGTAAGAGCAATGGCGAAATAGGGGCACGTGATGGCTATAGAGCGAGTCACATAAAGGAAGAATATGGCGGATTGTCGCCATTTTTCGGAACACTAAACGGCCTTGTAGCGCCTCTATAAACCCGTAGATGGGCATCTCTTCTGAAAAAAAAAAATATACTTCTGTTCTTAATGCCTACATTGTATGTATCTTGTCTCTACTATTCTACATGAATAGAAATTAAAGATGGGAGCATAAGTGAAATATCGCAGGGACGTGATTGTCTTTCAACAGTCAAAAGGGTACCAGTGATACAAGGGCCTCTAGGTTTGATTAAGTGAATGACTCGTTTTTGTTTCTTAAGGACATCACAAGCCCTGAACTAAAAAAGATTTATAATAATTATGACAGTTTATTTGGGCGTATTTGAGAGAAAACTAGAATCTTGATCCTGCAATTTCAGAAAATTGTAATTCATTTTCTGTCCTCCAAGACGTCATGAGTCAGATTCGGGCATCACTGATTCTGTATAGAAATTACGAACAGAACAAGTAATGTCTACCGTCACGACTCAAGAGGGCTTAGGGTCCTGGGAGGACAATAAAGTAATTTATATTTCTGAAATTGAGATAATGATTATCAAGTTTTGCTCTCAGAAAATAAAATTGAAATTACAAGACATAATATTGTCATTATTTATTAAATCGTAGTTCAGTGTCAGATGTTCTCTTGAAGTCTTTGTGAGTCTTGAGAACGCGGTGTATAGAAGGTGCTTGGACGGCTAGTCACGCACTATGGCGAACAATGTCGGAAGTATTTTGTAGAAGCACTGTTAGTAGCTCTTGACGGAAGGCACTGACAGCCCCGTTGCTAGAATTTGAGACCCGGAAGCATTGATAGAATTGGCTGCTGAAGCGTTGACAAACTGTTGACGAAGCGTTGACGAAAGCGTTGACAGAAATGTTGACGGAAGTGCTGACGGAAGCGTTGACAGAAGCGTTAACAGAAGCAGTGATGTAGCAGTTGAAGCAGAAGCAGTTGATAGAAAGCGTTGACAAAAGACATGCACCAGGAAATGTGAGCTAGAAACGCTACCCACGAGTTGTCTAGAATCAGGATTGAATGTCAGTTATCCGACAGTAATGATTGAGAATCACACGGACGTCTGAAACAATACATCTACAGTTTAAAATTCAGAGTTTAAATTGAATAATAAAAAGAATAAAAAGAAACTAAATTCTTATAAAACACTTTCCATTTGGGGGGCGTATTCAAAAGGTCGACAATGGGACTATAAGTTAAATATTATAATACTGTCGAACAACACACAATATATTGATAAAACGGCTGAAGTGACCTATAAACATTATGCTAATAATTAACTACATCAATTTCAGTATTGGTCACGAGTGCGTCGCATAGAAAAGTGCCTATAACTAGTTCGCTTCCTTATTTCGCTCCTCAATATTTCGCTATCTCTAAAACCTCTCTCTCTCTTCTTCGCACATGCTTATTTTCAGATGTAGAACATATATGATAGATATCTGGGAATGACTGAAGAAAACGAAGAAATGCTCAGAAAAATTGTGACAAACCTCACCGATGCTCCGACTTCCAGAAATTATTTGTAGATATAATTATGGCTAGGTCATCTTGCCACCCTTTGTTTTATGTTTATGTTCTTTTTTCGAAGATTTATACCTGGACAAATATAGAAAATATCAAAACTTAAAACTAGAAATGAAAATAAGTGAACAGAAAGAGATAATTGAAAAAGATAGATAATACATGTAAGATGATGGGATGGTTGACTAGTGTGCATTTAGCACATCTGCAAGATACATCAACATCAACATATTAATAATTGATAATAATCAATAACATCTACGCTGCGTTTTCTTAGTACGAAAGAATGAATCAATAATAGAATTTAGAGGAGTGTAGACAACGAGATCATTTTGCGCTCAGAGTTACATTCTTATATTGTAAAAGTCTTCAATTAAGAATTATATCAAACAATCCTCTTCTTGCACGAACGGTCTTCCTGCTGCTGCTGTTGTTGTTGTTATTGTTTGAACGAGGAAAGTTAGCAGGCTGTACGGTTCTCCCAAATATGATGTAGTTCCAACTATACAACCTACTACCCAGATCACCCTGCGCAAAACAAGTCCTCCTGCGGGGTCGAACACGGTCTCCTTTGTAGGCATCACGAGGTCGAATCTTCTATATCGACGTGGTCAAACAGCCTTCTTTTATACAGACATGGTTGAATCTTCGATATCTATATCCTATATTCCATATTTTATATCTTCTATATCTTCTATATTCTTCTGTATCAATATAATTTAATTGACAGTTTTCTAAAGTTTTTAATGATGGTTATTGATTTTTAGTCGTAAAATAATCGATTATCAAGACTAAATTGATTTATCACTGTCACCTATTGAAATTGAATGCCAACCATATAATTATATTGAAATATATAATAATACCATGTGCAATAATATATATATATATATGTATTGAAATTGACAACTCCGAGATCAGTAACAACCATCTATCTATAAGCTTGCGGGGACTAAATAATAAAAAAAAAAAACATCTGTAATATGTTCAAATATTGATCATTTTCCCAATTAGTTTTTCTTAATGCTTATTTATTCATTCATTCATTCAGTTATTGTATCTTGATTAGCCTTAATCGGAAGACAAAGATTTCGTATCAAATTTTGATGTTATTAAAAAGAAAAATAATTGCTATCATCGTCTGTTGTACGGAAACATTGCGGACGTATTCACCTAATATGTTCGCAGCGTCACTCTCGTGTGACGTCGAGGACGTCTCGTGTGACAAGTACTAGGACGTCTCGTGTGAACAGTCGAGTACAGTATCCTAGCATGCGTTGCTCGTGGCGTCTCATAGGCTATTCGCTCGTGGCAACTGAGTAGCCGCGGTATGAAACTATGGCTTGTCGGTGTTATATAATCACCACAAGTTCGATCTAACGGGTAACCAATTACGCCCTCGGCTCTATCGTTACTGTTCTCTAACTACGGTCACCTCTTCGACGTCTACAGTCTACTTGTACGAAGGTCTACGGTCACTGCTTATGTGGTATATACTGTCAGCTTATTGGGTTGTCTACGGTCACTTCGTCTACTGTCTAAGCAGTCACTCGTTCAGGGTCATATGGCACTCATTGGTTGTATACTGTCACTTATTGGTTGTCTACGGTCACTCGTTGACTGTCTACAGTCACTCGTTCAAGGTCTACTGTCACTCATGGTTTTATATTGTCACTTAGTGGTTGTTTACGGTCACTCACTGAAGGTCTACTGTCACTCAAGTATTGTCTACGGTCCCTCGATCAAGGTATACTATCACTCGTTGGTTATCTACTGTCCCTTACAACATAACGTCAACAAAATGTAAATATGAATCAGATTTGGATTTCGATATCAGTTAGATCAGATATCGCCGATTATTATTGAATTGAGTATGATTATCTATCTCATCGAGAGATAGGCTACGTCCAGGTTTGTGTTTGTGTCGATAAATATATGAATCAATGATCGTAAAAATCAATCTGACAAAGTTTGTCAAGTTAACAAACCTTTCGAGTAAAGTTTGTCGAAACTGTTACGGGAAGAAATGTAGTTCCGTGTTGAGCTCAGTCGCGAATCGCCGAGTCGAGTCTTTCGAGGTAAGCTGCTCTCGATTGTATCGGCCGCGTCTTGAAGAACGTAGGATCGTGGGTGTCTCTCGTGGTAGCTGCCTGGTCGACGGTATGTTAGCTTCCGGTGACGAGTCGACATTCGGTTTTGTTTAGACGACTGTAACGAATAAGACAATTACAATATGAAAAGTCAGTATCATATTAATATTTTTCACTTTACTTTTTTTTGTCAATATCAGAAATTGATATAAAGTCATGTTTCAATTAGGGCTGAGGATAAAAGTAGGATCGTTTGAATGAATGAATGAATTGTCTTGTTTTACGGCGCTTCAACAGCGAGCTTATTCGCGCCGATAGGAATGTTTGAATGAGGTACCACAAGGGCGATATTACCACCCCAAAGAATGATTAATGATAATACAACTCAGTCAACAAACAATGGTCTTAAGGTAACAATTTTAGAGATAGTAAGTAACTTAAACATTCACATTGGGGAGAGATCTTCAATCTTCATATTATCTATATATTTTCTCCTTCATTTCTTTGTTGATATATTTCAAAGATACTTTTATTTTCGTTTATCATAATGTTATAATTAGAAAAAAATAATTTATTGCAAATATAATAAGTTACGTTCGACAGAAAGATAGAGAGAGAGAGAGAGAGAGAGAGATCAAGCTATCCATGTGACAGTATAGAATCACAACAATGTCCTACATTTTATCAACCAAACATTATTTTTTGTCAAGCTACCTATCCTCAAGTCAACACGTGAATAATTCAGACCTCAAGTACACGTGTATAAACGATCGTCCGTCCCCCTATCCCTCAGCAGTGACGACGGCGTGTCGACCGTACCGGTCGACGAAGGTTTCTATGACCAAAAGGTATA
>OU015475.1:2735829-2821923 GCA_907164805.1 Brachyptera putata
TATCTGATCGAACTCGAGATATTGAACGCAACGTTTTGGGAAGTGTAAACGTACGCACATTTGATGACAAACGCAACCCTCAACACATGTATGTACTGTAATTTGCGTTACGTCGTTATCCAGGAGCTGCTAGACCTGTTGATGGAACGGTTCGACATCCCCGACCCGTCGCTGGTCTACGACGACAACAAAGACTCGCTGGAGTCGGAGAAGACGCTGAAGAACTGGCAGCGAGAGGACTGGAAGCGTTATCGCAAGGAGTATTGTCAGCCGGTGCAGTTCAGGTGAGAGCGAGTCCCCCGATCGAGTCTTTTCAGGGGTATGTCTCAGCTGGTACGATTCTCAACTCGCAACATACATTTACAAGCATATATGGCCTTAAATGTTGCGAGTTGAGAATGGTGCGAGTTGAGACTACGTTGAAGTAGCATGAGTCTATAATGTTGCGAGATGAGAATGGTACCAGTTGAGATGACTTTAAAATAGCATGTGCCTAAAAAAAATCAGTTCACGTGAGGAGGGAGGGAGGGGGAAGAATATTTTATACAAATTGGGAAAAGAATACGCAGGACATTTTTACACACAAAATGATGTAAAAAATTGCATCTCTCAAAAATCGTTAATTAGGCCCTTATGGCAAAACAGCGACAATATATATATTAGACTAGCTTGACCCCTCACTGTTTCAAACATGGGGTAAACATAACCGCTCACACGTACGTCATATTACTTCGACATGCATAGTCCCGCATAAGGCATGGGTTTTTGTAAACGTCCTTTCATCTATCATCTCTTCATCGTTTCATTATCATCCGCTCATTCGTACCCCCGTATAACCTAGCTGTTGGTGGGGTCGTTAAGCAACATTAAAAAAAATGAGTTGGCCAACAGCACTTTTGTAGCAATAGCTATTAGCTTTTCTAGCGGTATCTATTTTCACGTGTCCCCACCTATAACCGCCGCCTCGTGTCCAGGGTGCTGAACGTGTTCCGCCACTGGGTCGACCACCACTTCTACGACTTTGAGCGCGACCCCAGCCTGCTCGACCGGCTGCACGCGTTCCTCGACACGGTCAACGGCAAGTCCATGCGCAAGTGGGTCGACTCGGTGCTCAAGATCGTGCAGCGCAAGTCCGACCCGACCGAGCTGCAGCGGGAGATCACGTTCGCGTTCGACCGCTCCCCGCCGCCCATCGAGTGGCACGTGCGATGCGCCGAGGACGAGTGGAACGTCCTCACGGTATGTACAACGTCTCTGTCTCTCTTGCTCTGTCTAGCTCTATATCAGTCTCTCTTGCTCTCTTGCTAGCTCTCTTCCTCTCACTCTCTCCAGCTCTATCACTATCTCTGTCTCTCTCGCTCTTGCTCTCTCTTTCGTCACGCTTCCTCACTCACTCTATCTTGCACTGTCGCTCTCTGTCTCTAACTCTATCTCGCTAGCTCTCTTCCTGTCACTCTGTCCAGCTCTATCTTTCTCTGTCTCTATCTTCCTCTTTCCTCCTCTCTCTATGTCTCTCTTTTATAACACTTCCTCACTTGCTCTATCTCTCCCTGTCTCTTGCTCTGTCTCCTGCTATGTCTCACTCTCTCTATCTGTCTGTCTCTCTCTCTCTCTCACTCTATCTGTCTTGTCTCTTTCTCGGTTTCTCACTCTATCTTTCCCTCTCTCATTCTCTCTCTGTCTGGCTCTCTTGCTATCTCTCTTCCTCTCACTTTCACTCTTCTCGCTTTCTTTCTCTCCCTTTCTCTCTCTTTCTCTCTCCTCATCACTCTCTCCCCCTCTTTCTCGCTCTTTTTACGCTCTTTTCACTCACTCTTCTCTCTCTATCCTCTCTCTCCTCTATCTCTCTCCTCTCTCTCTACCTCTACATCTCTCTCTCAAGTCATTGTCCAGGCGCCAAGTGACTTCGCTGTCGATGCGCCTTGAAACCCCAATATTCACTCATAATTCACTCAGTAATTGCCCAGCGTATCTGGCATGTTATGACGGTGCGTTATGATGCCTCACATGGACACTGTAAATGTGACGTTGTGGGTGTGTCCCCCCCTACTGTCCCGCTAGCTAACCTGTCTTGTCTGCGTTCAGCTCCACCCGATCGAGCTGGCCCGCCAGCTGACGCTGCTGGAGTTCGAGCTGTACCGAGCCGTCAAGCCGTCGGAACTGGTCGGCAGCGTGTGGACCAAGAAGAACAAGGAGCAGAGCTCTCCGAACCTGCTGCGTATGATCAAACACACCACCAACGTGAGTACAACCACAAGCTTACCTCGATGAGACGGTCTAGCAGTAGTATGACATGGAATTTCTTTCGGAAGTCGCCGCTCCCGTTAGCACAGTCAGCTGAGGCACGCTTCATTCACTGAAGTCACCGTTGGGCGTGGGTTCGAGTCCTGCATAAGGCATGGGTTTTTGTGAATGTTCTTTCACTTATCATCACTTCATTGTTTCATCATCACCTGATCATTCATACCCCCGTATAACCTAGCTGTTGGTGGGGTCTTTAAGCAAACAATAATCCTTCAGAAGCCGTTTTGAAACCACCAGCTTACCTCGGTGAGAGAGTCTAGCAATACTGCGATGACAAGCCCACCTTGGAAGCTGTGGTTGACGTGTTTACCGTACTCTACCGTGTGTGTTTCGTAGACTGTGGTAGACCTAGTTGTTAGCGGAGCCTTCACGCTAACAACAATAGGTGGATGATGAAACAACAACACAAAACGGAGCTATCAGATTCGTTTCTTCGGGTAGTTACTAACATGAATGTTACCGGCACATGCAGCGTAGTGGTTAACGCGCTCGCTTCATGTAATCCGGGAGACGAGGGGAATTCCGAACCCAGTTCGATCCCCGCCGCCGACCATCTTTACAGAGGTTTTTCATGGTTTCCCTCTGTAGTCTAGGCTAATGCCGGGATGGTTCCTATACAATAATTCGGCCATGACCGCTTCCTTCCCACTATCCTTCCCATTATCCAGGAACCTTCATCTCATCATCCCATCATCTCATTAATCATCCATCCGACGCCTTTAGATCTCAGTTATCATAGCAGTGCGTCGTTAAACCCAATATATATATATATATATATACATAACATGAATGTTTTGTCCGTCCCTCAGTTCACGCGGTGGCTGGAGAAGAACATCGTCGAGGCGGACAACTTCGACGAGCGCGTTGCGATCGTGTCGCGCGTGATCGAGGTGTTGGTCGTGCTGCTCGAGCTCAACAACTTCAACGGCGTGCTGGCGGTGGTGTCGGCCATGGGCAGCGCTTCCGTCTTCAGGCTCAAGTTCACATTCCAGGTAACTAGACCTTCACATTCCTGGTAACGAGACCTTCACATTCCAGGTAGCATGAGGCTCATCTGCCGGCACTTGGAATGTGCTGAATAATCTTGAGAATCTGCCAACTGTTCTAAAAACCAACTACAGTGGAACCTCTTTAATACGTTTTTCAGGGGACCAAATCGAAAAAACTTACTAAAGTGAAAAACTTACCAGAGAAACTATTTAACATGTGGGAGCACATGGATGGGATCAAAAACTAAAACTTACTAAGGTGAAGAATGTAAAAAGAGAAACTTACTAAAGAGGTTCTACTGTACAGTGAAACCTCGATGCATCGTTCCCGGATCCATCGTTTTCCTGCTTGTATCATTCATTATTTCTTACCTTACTCCCATACAATCAATGTTAAATTTTCCTGCATGTATGGTTTCATTTTGACGGTACCTTGAGAACGGTGGACAGAGGTTTCACTGTAGATGAAAACACAACTGTCCTAGAAACCATATTTTTTATTTCTAAGGAAAAAAAATGTGTAAAAAAAAATTGTAGACCTACTGAGGAAACCACAAACCTAAAAAAAAAATTTACTTAAAATAGTATGTAGATCTAATTGGAGCCAACTGTCCTAAAACACAGCTCTACTAAAAGCCTGCCGTACTCCAACTCAACTGTACTCGGAACCAATTGTCCAAAGAACTATAAGTACTGGAAATAATTGTCCTGAAACAGCGGTCTTGAAACCCAACTGTATCAAAAATTGACCAAATTCCAATCGGTAAGAGCGGTGATTTCGTTTGGCTAACCGAATTTGTACGAATTAAATTTTTCCGAGTCCTTTTCAATTTGGATCAACGAAAATGTACTGTGTCATGTTCAGTTTTTCATTCCTGTAGAGCGTTGTAATAACTCGGTAGATTTATAAAGTGTATAACTGCTAGAAGTCGTGAACGAGGTGTTTTGTGTGTCCAGGCGATATCGGCCCGGCTGGAGAAGGCGCTGGAAGAGGCCCGAGAACTGAACAACGACCACTTCCGCAAGTACCAGGAGAAGCTGCGGTCCATCAACCCTCCCTGCGTGCCATTCTTCGGTGAGTTCCCTTCGGTTCTATTACCAGGCCTCATGTGATGGAACAAACTGTCACGTCGCACGCATTTACTTGATCACTTGCCCTGTTGGACAGGTCACATTTATTGTCACGTCGTCCATCGTGTTTAACCTCACTTTTACTGTCACTTGCCATCTTTAACCTCACTTTTACTGTCATCAAGCCACTTGCCATCTGTAACCTCACTTTTACTGTCACTTGCCATCTTTAACCTCACTTTTACTGTCACTTGTCCTGTTTAACCTCACTTTTACTGCCACTTGCCATCGTGTTTAACCTCACTTTTACTGTCACTTGCCATCTTTAACCTCACTTTTACTGTCACTTGCCCTGTTTAACCTCACTCTTACTCTCCTAACTTTTAAGTAAAAGTGAGGTTAATAGGACATATGTAACCTCACTTTCACTGCCACTTGTCCTATTTAACCTTACTTTTACTGCCACTTGTCCTGTTTAACCTCACTTTTACTGTCACTTGCCATGTTTAACCTCACTTTATCTGCCACTTGTCCTGTTTAACCTCACTTTTACTGTCACTTGCCATGTTTAACCTCACTTTATCTACCACTTGTCCTATTTAACCTCACTTTTACTGCCACTTGTCCTGTTTAATCTCACTTTATCTGCCACTTGTCCTATTTAACCTCACTTTAACTGCCACTTGTCCTATTTAACCTTACTTTTACTGCCACTTGTCCTGTTTAACCTCACTTTTACTGTCACTTGTCCTGTTTAACCTCACTTTTACTGTCACTTGTCCTATTTAACCTCACTTTATCTGCCACTTGTCCTATTTAACCTCACTTTTACTGCCACTTGTCCTGTTTAACCTCACTTTCACTGACTTCAAGTCACCTGTTGGTTTAACACCACTTTTAATATTGTCAAGTCATCCGCCCTATTTAACCTCACTTATATTGTCACATCGTCCGTCCTATTTAACCTCACTTTTACTGCCACTTGTCCTGTTTAACCTCACTTTCACTGACTTCAAGTCATTTGCCCTATTTAACCTCACTTATATTGTCAAGTCACCCGCCCTATTTAACCTCACTTATATTGTCTTGTCGTCCGTCCTATTTAACCTCACTTTTGCTGTCATTACGTTGTCCGTCGTGTTTAACCTCACTCTCACGTCGTCTCGTTGTCGCAGGCATGTACCTCACCAACATCCTGCACATCGAGGAGGGCAATCCCGACTACCTGGCCAACTCTCCCGAGCTGGTCAACTTCAGCAAGCGGCGGAAGGTCGCGGAGATCACCGGGGAGATCCAGCAGTACCAGAACCAGCCGTACTGCCTCAGCCACGAGCCGCGGATACGGGTGAGGGCGCGGTCCATGTCTCGCATATATGTTAGCGGTCATGGATTCAAGATTCTGTACCCGAAATATTAATTAAAGATTTTGAGAGTTTGAATTATCGAAATATTTGATATTGTTTGGTTGGTTGCATGCGTTACTCTCTTTTGTTCATTTTATTACATGTGCACACCAACCGTATCTGTGTTAACCGTGTTTGATTTGAGATTCTGGACACTAAAATACTAGTTTAAAATTTGTGAAAGTTTGAATTTTGAAATATTTGATGATAGCTGGTTCATCTTTGCGTTACTCTTGTTCTTTTATTTCATTTATCCAAGAGGCCGTTTTACCGTATGTATTAAGTTACCTTGATACGTTACTCAACGTTAAGAACGCGTACATATTTGTGTCTCAGCAGCAACGTCACACCGCTTTACAAACCAGGAAGTTTGACCCCATATTGGACATGTATATTAGATATATCTGTGATAATATAGAAGGCCTTGCTTGGAAGCTATTGTTATAAATGTCCAATATGGCCGCCGAGATCGGGACGAGCAAATGTCGCTAGTCGGCCGTAGGAGTAACGTTTCTCGGTAATATATATATATCTATGGTTTCAACAATCGATCATTAAGTGGCCAACTGCTGATGAATGTTTTTGTCGTGTTTCGTATCGTGAATAAAGAGCGGAAGACACGTTACAAGTTGCCAACTGTAGCTCAGGAACGGCGTGCGAGCGTAGACAAGTGTCCGAGTGTTGATGGTTGTCGTGTTTCAGCACTTTATCGAGACGTTGTCACCGTTTGAGGACCAGAAGGACTCTGACATCAGCAACTACCTGTACAACAAGAGTCTGGAAGTGGAGCCGAGAGGATGTCGACAGCCGCCAAGATACGTGAGTAATAACCTAGTGGCTAGCATGCTGAACCCTCATATCATTCATCTTACAACTTTTTACAATTTATGTATCAGTACATAAATAGTCAAAATTATAAAAACTATGCAAACGCAGAATATGCCTTGTGAGATAAGCGAGATGTCTATATAAATAATCATTGAAAACTCGACACACCTTGACACATAGGCTATAAAATATGTTACATTCGGTTACTACTGAATCTAGGGAGCCGTGAATTTATCTCCGCAACATTTTTCCGCTATTATTTCTATCTATTCGGTGATTAAAAAACATTTATTACGTTATTTTCTTCTAAACGGTTCGTCCGAATTGCATAACTTCTTTTAATAATCTGTATTATTTCAGTGTTCACATTCAGGGAAAATTTGAATCATATTGGAGAGATTTTATTTTTCAAATTTTCTTGCCCAGTCCAATCTAATGAGGTTTTTAAAAACTTTGAGATGATGTTTCTCAAAAATGGTCCAACCGATTTGGCCCAAAACCTATACAGTTTCAAGTTGGATGCGTTTGCGTATATACCTATAAAAAAAAGTTTCATGTCGATAGGTCAAACCCCGCGCAGTGCTTTTGTCACTATTGGGCGTGGGTTTGAGACGTGCACAGGGCATGTTTTTTTTTTATTCAAAGGTCCTGTCACCTATCATCACTTCATTGTTTCATAATCCCCCACTCATTCGTACCCCCGTATAACCTAGCTGTTGGTAAAAAAATGAGAAATCATTTCATTATCCTCTACTTATTAATATCCTGGTGGTGGGGTCGTTGAAGCAAACAATGATATCAGCACAAACGCAACCCTCAACACATCTCTCCAACGCATCCCTCAACACATCTCACCAACGCAACCCTCACCACATCTCTTGCCCGCTAACCTCATCTCTCTCTCTCTCAGCCGCGCAAGTGGCCCGACCTGAACCTGAAGTCGCCGGGCATCAAGCCGCGTAACCTGCCCGGCCGCAGCCACCCGCCCGTCCCGCTGCCCACGGTCACGGGCGGCACCGGGCACCACCACCTGCTGTCTGCGCGCGCTCAAGACGAGGGGGGCGAGGAGACCCCGCGCACCCCCCTCACCGCGTCGCCCCCCCACCACCACCACCAGACCAGCTCGGACTTCAGCGTGTTCGCGCCGATACTCATCGGGCAAGGTGCGTACGGTACGTTATCTCTACCTCACTCACTGTATCTCTGTGTCTCTGTGTATCTCTATCTACCTCAATCCCTATATTTCTCTCTCTCTTTCTCTCTCTCTCTCTATCTATCTCTATCTCTTTATATCTCATTATCCCTATCTCTCACTCTATCTCTATCTCTCTCTCTCTATCTGTTTCTCTGTCTTTCTCTCTCTCTCTTTCTCTCAACTCTCTCTCTTTCTCTCAACTTCCTCTCTCTCTCTCTATCTCTCTTATTCAATCTCTCTCTATCTTTCTATCTACCTCTATCTATCTCTATCTCTTTCTCTTTCTCTATCTCTCTTGATCACACTGTGTTTATGTTCTTTGTTTGATGCGTAATAATAGGCAAGGCAGATTAAGCTGTTGGCTGCTTTGGCAGCATTCCGAAATCTACTGGCCTTATTTGTATTACATAACTTGCTAGTAGAATTGGGTGTTTCCAGTAGGCCTCAATAATGGAACGCACCCAGTACAATTCGAAAGTAAAAAGATAAGTAGAAGTAGAGTGAAGTTTTAAAAGTAAAAGTAGAAAGGACAACATTAAGTTGTTTTTGAACATAATGTTCTGCAATTCAATATGACGCCAATAGATCATAGTCATGAGTAGGGCCTACAGTGCGTGCTTAAACCCAATAAAAAAAAAAAAAAAGTAGACAGAGTATAACTTGTATGAGTTGCCTTAACCAACTTGTATCTCTCTGTCCGCAGGTGGCTCCGCCTCCACCAGCCCGCTGACGTCTACGTTCCCCTCCAACCCGATACCGACGCTGCCCGTGTCGCCCGGCCCCGCCCCCTCGCCCGTGCCGGCCCCCAACCCCCGGCCCCCGCCCCCGCTACCCCCGCGGGGCCGGCGGAGGGAGGGGTCGCTGTCGGACAACACTACGCCGCAACAGGTACGTTGTTCATCATTTTTACGTTGTTACGCATTATTTGTATTTTTTTTGTATGACAGCGAAACCTCGATACACCGTTTATCAAGGGTACGGAAAAGTAACACGATCAAATTAGGAAAACATATTAGATTTATTTTTCAGTCAATTTGGTAATTTATAGGAATAGGGTGGGACAAAACAAATGATAGAAACAGGAAAACGATGCGTCCACAGTTTTCCCGTTTCTATCATTCCTTTGGTACAAAGCCATTGCCATATAACCAATTTTAAATTTTCCCCGATGGTTTATTTTACCTGGTTCCTCAAAAAACGATAGAGCATAGATATACATCACCGAGATGCGTTACTCAACGTTGAAACGGCGTACATATTTGTGTCTCGGCAGCAACTTCACACCGCTCTGCAAACCGGGAAGTTTCCGCCATATTGGACATAGAAATATATTAGTTATAATATAGAAGGCCTTGCTTGGAAGCTATTTGTAAAGGTCCAATATGGCCGCCGAGATCGGAACGAGCACATGTCGCTAGTCGGCCGCAGAAGTAACGTATCTCGGTTACATAAGCCTATATCTATGGATAGAGGTTTCACTGAATGCCAATTTACCGTCGTGTATTCAGACGTCTTTCGTTAACTGGCTGTCCATTCTATTTTCAACATACCTAGATTGTGGTTTCAATTATTCTGCGGTATCGAGCAAGTCTCGATATTTCGCTCTAAATCGAGACTCAAACATGATAGAAATATTTATTTCCCATATAAAACTCATATGAAAGTGATCAGTGACAGACAGTGGGAGGACAGAGAGTTGTGGAGGAAGCTGGTAGTAAAGAAAGAAGATGATAAAACGCCAGGCGTGGCTAGTCGGTATGAAATGTTTAGCCCCAGTTATGGTGTTACAAGACCCTCTGACACAATTGTTTGAAAACAAAGTTCGATTATTATTATGAAACTCTGTGTCTTGAAACAAATTTCCGCTGTACACGACTACCAACCTAACCCCCTCTCTCGTTCTGTTTCAGGCCCGCCAAGCGCCCGACGCCCCGATGCTGCCCCCGCGCGACCTCTCCCCCCCGCCCCTCCCCCCGCGTCGCGACACCCTCCCCCGCGGCGCCACGCTCGGCAACAGGCACAACAGTCACGCGGACGCTGCGGAACCAGCTCAAGGTAGGTCACGCGACGGTTGGGGTGATGTTGTGGTCGCTGTTGTTGGGTTTACAGCGGCCGCGGTAGAAGTCCGACCGTCTGAATATTCGTCTCTTCTGAAACTGATAGAATAATGACAAAATGGATATCTCTTGGGATAGTCTTGTGATTTTGTGTTTTATTTTATTGTTCAACAAGATTAAGACCAACTGTTGAACTAGCACGGTATTTGTCAAAAAAAAAAAAAAAAAATTGAACAAACGTTTGTTTAATTTTTTATTTTTTTGACAAATACCGTGCTAGTTCAACAGTACGCTTTTTTAACTATATCTTCACGGTATATTAATCTTCTTTATTTTTAACTAGATTAAGACCCCTTTTACCAACAGTAAAAATGTGTTTATTAAGCTAATTATCAATTGGAGTACAAAAATAGCGTTGGTGACCAAGGGTAATAACAAGCTAATCCACTCATTATCGCTTAATCAACAAATTTAGTATTCATAAAGCGGGACCTTGGAGTCCATGGAATTCGATTTAGCGTAATATCAGTTTTTTATCGATAACTTTTGAATGGTTTGAGATATCGAAATTCTGAAAACGAAAAGACACAGATATTGTTAATACCTTCAAGATAATGTGTGTGAATGGTTAAAAAAGTTATAGAAAGACCTAGTCAAATGATTGAGGAAATGGGATGGGATAATTTGGCTAAACGAAGACAAATAGAAAGAATGTGCAATTTTGTTAGAATAACTACCGGTATTTATCTCATATTGCATAATTGTCAGGCGTATGCGGGTGAAGAAGTGTGTTATTTCAACCGTATCTGCGTGACAATCAGGCTATTCAAGATAAATAGTCATCTCTGACACCATCTTGAAGGTATTGAAAATATCTGTGTTTCCATAGTTTCGATATCTCATACCGTTCAAAAGTTATCACCAAAAAGCTGATATTCCGCTAAATCGACTCCCATGGACTTTCGTTAACCAATCAATATCCATGGCCCGTTATAACGTCACGTCTGTTTCAGCCGTGTACCCGAGCCACCGAGCGAGCGCGTCGGAAACGTTCCCCCCCCACCACCACCCCCACCACGCGCCCCACCACCACGGCAGCGCGGCCAGCCTCGGATCGCGCGCGGGGAACTTCACGCCCAAGCTGCCGCCCAAGCCGGCCGGCGCCACCCAGTCAAACGTGTTCCACTTCAACAGCGCGGGCGGTCACATGACCAGCTAGCTTACCTAGACGAGGTGACGAGAGAGGCCAGCTTACCTTGAAGAGGTGCGAGCGGCGAGCTTACCTTGAAGAGTTGCTCGTTGTCAGCTTACCTTGAGGAGCTGACGAGAGGTGCGTTGGTCGTAGCTAGCGTCGCGGTAAGCTTACCTTGAAGAGTTGCTCGAAGCCAGCTTACCTTGAGGAGTTGACGAGACGTGCGTTGGTTGTAGCTAGCGTCGCGGTAAGCTTACCTTGAAGAGTTGCTCGTTGTCAGCTTACCTTGAGGAGCTGACGAGAGGTGCGTTGGTCGCGGCTAGCTTACCTAGAAGGAAGCTCGCAGTAAGCTTACCTTGAAAAGTTGTTCGCAGCAAGCTTACCTTGAAAAGTTTACGAGAGATGGGTTGGTCGCTGCTAGCTTACCTAGAAGGAAGCTCGCAGCAAGCTTACCTTGAAGAGTTGCTCGAAGCCAGCTTACCTGGAAGAGTTTACGAAAGGTGCGTTGGTCGCGGCCAGCTCACCTAGAAGGAAGCTCGCAGCAAGCTTACCTTGAAGAGTTGCTCCCAGCAAGCTTACCTTGAAGAGGTGCGAGCGGCGAGCTTACCTTGAAGAGTTGCTCGTAGTCAGCTTACCTTGAGGAGCTGACGAGAGGTGCGTTGGTCGCGGCTAGCTTACCTAGAAGGAAGCTCGCAGTAAGCTTACCTTGAAAAGTTGTTCGCAGCAAGCTTACCTTGAAAAGTTACTCGCTGCCAGCTTACCTTGAAGAGTTGAGGATACCAATTTGTGATGGATGAAAGTGAGAGATGAATGGTACAGAGTCGTTAGCGCCGGTCGGTTGTACATATATAAATAGAGATCCTACGCGCTCGTTAGCGCTCTCACTCCTATGGTGTACCATAACGTTGAGTGTCTTTGGGAGTCAATTTAGTGGAATGTCAGGTTCTTGGTGATAACTTTTGGACGGTGTGAGATATCAACATTATAATGGTGTGCGAAGCCATGCTTTTTAATTTCGAACTGAATCCGATTCCTAATCTTTTTAACATGCATTGTGAAGCGTAATAATGGGACAGACGACACTGCTGATCAAGTTACACTTGATCCAAGAAGTGGGAATCTCAACTCAGCATTCTCATAATTACCCCTGCATGAAACATTTTATGCAGCACAAGTCTAACCATCACAGCAATTGTTCTTCAAACTTGAAAATACATTTAAAATACTTGAAAATACAAGGTTTGAAATTTTTGAATCTTTTATGTTAGAGCGAATCTGAAAGTGGATTCAAATTCGGATTCAATTGAAAGAATATGGATTCGCACACCCCTAAGAAATTCTGAAAACGAGGAAACACAGATATTCTCAATACTGGTACCTTTCAAATGGTGTAATAATAACTTTTTATCTCACAACGCTCAATTGTCACGCGAATACTGTTAAAAAATGTGTATTTTTAACCGTATATACGCCTGACAATCAGGCTATTTGAGATAAATAGTTATTACTTACACCATCTTGTAGGTATTGAAAACATCTGTGTTCCCTCATTTTCAGAATTTCGATATCTCATACCGTTCAAAAGTTATCACCAAAAACCTGATTTTCCGCTAAATCGACTCCCGTAGATTCTTCTAAGTGTTCCGCCTCTAATATTACCGTATATATATATTATATATAAATGTCAAGGTGTAAATATCGACGCCGGGTCTGTGTGTACGGATATTCATTATTCAGAGATTTATTAATCGATCGATCGGAGGAATCCGACCGATATCCTACGAGAATTATCGACGTCGGTCGTAGAAGCGTTCGGGAAGTATTTCGGGGGGAAGTGTTTTTTTTTAAATTCGGAATCTAGAAATAACGAGAATTGATTGCGATGTTTTGGGTCTGTATCGTGTCTCTTTAGCGTTCTGTGAATTGTTTTGTGATGCTCAGCGAGGATTTCGCGCTCCAAGCCGTCAACAAACGGCTGACGATCTGACGTGGACTTGACAACTTTGTTCTATAGACTCGGACTTTGATACCTGGACTTAGATGCTCTGTTGTAGGTGCTTGGACTTGGAGGTTCAGACTCATAGACCTTGTTTTAGAGACTTGGAGTGATTTGGATTAGTTGACTGTTCATTTATTCGATATCGAATTCATTTCCAATATCAAATTAATCGAAATGGAAAGGATTCATTTCGATATATAATCAAAATGACATTGAATATCACTCGAAAATATCAAAATTCAACATCAACTCTATATTTCACTAACCGTCAACGACCCAAATCCGTAACTCAACGTTCTTTTATTTCACAAACCTTCTGTTCAACTTCGTCGCTGAGCCCCTAAGCACAGTCTCGCAATCCCCGTATAACCTAGCTGTTGGTGGGGTCGTTACGCATCATCTCAGACTCCCAATCGTCGTTATCGCAAACACTTTCCCCGCGCATGTATCAGGCAAACAGGGTGTATAGGTACATATTTACGTGCTGTCGTAATTCAATAAGATTACGAGAGAAGTCTTCTAGAAATATAAATTTAAAAATGTTGGCCACGAGATGACTATATGGAATAATTAAATTTGTTGAATATGTAAAATTATCGTGAATTGTCGAGATGTAATTTTTACAGGTTCAATGTTGTCGTGCCGTCGATGTTATCGTTTTATCGAGGGGTAGTTATCGTTTTCGGAGCACGTCGAGTCGATTTGGCAATTTTTTTTTTTTTTTCATTGGGTTCAACGACGCACTGTTATGATAGCGCAGATCTAATGGCGTTATTAAATGTATTATTGTTATGGTTTTTATTGGCGCTGTGCTAGTCTCGAGACACCAACAACTTGATGAAAAATAATTTTCCCCAGATTGAAATTTCGAATCTTGAAATACCTACTTTCAGTTCCCGAACTATTTCGAGCGAGCGAAAAGTGGAAGGAAAAACGTGTAATCTTTTTATTGTTTGACAGATTTGTATTAGAAATACGGTTGAGGTGGTTAGATTGTGCCCCGTTCAAACGATCCTATTTTTCATCCTTAGCCTTAATTGGGGAACAATGATTTTGTATCAAGATTAGATGTGATTAAAAAAAAAAAAAATCTGAAACTTGAGAAAAACTTTTGTTCCTCACTTTCTATTTTGAATCGAATTAAATTTGACTTGCGTGCTCATCGAATTAATCGTAAAGATTTACTAAAAATCGACTGTCCTCGATAAACCCTTATCGTATCGTTCGCATCCCTTCGTAACGATAATTAACTTCGTAACGACACGAGCGATATCTCGAACGATAACCTTCTTTCTCGCTCGACGATAAATCGCCCGACCGTATAATTTTCTTCGTATATCTTGAACGCTTTGTTCGTCGACCTCCTCGACAGTCTTGCCGGGTAACGCGCGTCGAAAACCTGGACATGAGAAATCTCGACGCGGAACTTGTAAATATAAAACGCGTGACGCGTGTAAATATAAACGCGTTCTGACGCGTGTAAATGTGAGAAGCGAATGGGCGCTGCCGTGAACTGTGATAGAGTAATGTTATAGGTGAAACGGGAGATGACGTCTGAGTGACGCGTGATTGTAAATCGCGCGTCATTAACGTGTTTTTTTTTCGTGTCGCAACTCGAGATGATGGGAAAACATTACGATTTTATTAATAAAATACAGGAAAAAAAAAACGTGGATTTAAAAACTGTGGAAATATATCAATATTACTATGGAATTGTATACCCTAAACATTATTGTATGAACTTGTGATGTTATTGATAATTAAAATTATGTTTGATCGACGGTCTAAAAAAACGGTATTTACGACTTTCGGATGAGCTCCGAATTGAATATTCATTGTTGCAACGTTGATATCATCACTTCCGAGAACCGAAAGGATCCATTCAGAATCGTCTAATTTACCCATTTGAATGAATAATTCGTAGCTCGGTCAGCTGAGGCACCGGTTCAGAAACTGAAGTCACCGTTGGGTGTGAGTTCTTCCGCGTAAGGTATTGGTTATTGTAAACGACATTTACTTATCATCACTTCGTAGTTCCATCATTTATACCCCGTATAACCTAGCTGTTGGTGGGGTCGTTGAGCAAACAATAATCAATCAATTCGGTGCGAACATAAATTTTCAGGTTATGTTACCACCATTTTGTATTGGATCACCAACCACTCATCAACGTATCCGAACTCGTCTGTTTTCTCGGAGGCCGAGCTCATAGTTGCAACAATGATCGCTACGGAAATATTAACTGAACGAAGTAGACTTTCAGATGTGTCTATGTAACCTACGACTAGAGCTATCTACGATGGATACGCAACTTGGACTTGTCCCATGTTCTCCCAGCTGACGATCATCTCCAGTGAACCTAGATCACCTATATAAGCTAGCTACGGGCTCTACAGGGCTCTGATGGCCTGAGTAGTCAAACATCGCCACCTAGATCACCTACAAATAACCTGAATGCCTGAGTAGTCGATCTTGGTGGCTTACACAATCGGTTTCATGGATCCAGAACAACGTTGAGCTCAGTTGCGTATCCATCGTAGATAGACATTCTACGTTACGATTTGCGACTACCTATCAGAGTCGTTCAATAAAGTGAAAGTCTATAAGTGCGGTTAAAGTATTGTTTGATACATCGCGGTTGATGTTATTTTTCTCGATGGAAATTGGTGTTTTCTTTTAGGTTTTGATTTCCTCTATCGATTGAATTGGGTGCTTGTAAGTATTTGAAAGGTTTTATTAGTTTTTAACTCGTTTAAACTGTAGATTTTTTGGTTATGTTAGGTTACAAGGCTGTGTAAGATTCGCTACACGTCAAAATGGTGAATCAAAACCGACATAACGATAGGGGAAAAAATGCGTGGTGAGTAAAAAACTAATAAAATAACAATGAATACTAACACAACACTGTATTTATTTATGTACGTATGTTCCAAAGCTGTTATTCTTAAATAGATACACAAATAAAACAATATGTTCGGTGACGTAATTCGATAGAGAGAACAAATACCTACAAGAAAACGTCACTTAACAAAAAAATTCAACTCTTTCCGACCCGACTTATTCTACACTCGAACTTCAACCGAAAGTCTAACCGTGATGGAAACGTCGAAAACAGACATTTTAACACGATGTTTTTTCTCGCTCTGAATTTTAACCGTCGAAAAATGTTGACCATTTTGTAGGTTATGTTGCCGTTTGTATTTTCGTGAGATTCTGCGATTGTGCGATATCGTCAAGTCGCTCTCGTACGTAATCGAGAGTCGCTGACGGTATTGCAAAGTCAGAGAATGTCGAATACAAATTGAAGAAAACCTTGATGTAATTAAATTCCGTTTTCAGAGCATATATATATATATATAATATATATATATATATATATATATATATATATATATAAATATATATATACCGGTATATATATATATATATATATATATATATATATATATATATATATATATATATATATATATATAAATGTCAAATTGGACCAATGTATGTTATTGTAATGTATTGAAATAATGTAATAAATGAAAAATTAGAATGTCAAGATTACTGTCTTATTTTCCAGTACTACCAATTTTCACCATCCCGTGTTGATATCGTAGAGGCTGATGATGTTTACGTTGTATCATTCAATGAATGGATCTTGTTTTCTTATGTCTAGATTGAGTTATCGTTGAAGAAATCGCAGTCGTTGAAGTGAGTACCGTATGAGGTTTCTTAAAGGACATCATAAATCTAAAACTAGTTGATTATTTGCACATTTGATAATAATATCAGTACCTGTGATTTTTATCACTAATATTACAAATAACTAAAATCAATCATTACTCTGTAGGGATGACTTCAAAATTATGCTTCAAAAATCTTGCGCCATTGTATGAATTATTTGGTTTTTGTAAGTTGGCCATCCTTACTCTATGCACACGTGCTGATTGCTTGGATGTGCTGGAATAGGACTAGACATTTTATAGTTATTAATAAGCAAATTATTAGGAATAAGGTAGGTGTTTTCATTGTAACTAATGTTTTCTAAGAATTCGTGATTGCTTAAAGCTAACAGGGATGTATTCATCTTGAGTAGAACCTGGTTTTGTGTGTGGTACATGCCACTCTAACCTAACTTAATATTCATTGAGGGTGCAGGATGCATGCCTATACTTGCTTTGAATACATCTATTCAAATTATACTAGGATCTAGCCTACATGATTAAAGCCCAAGCCAGAGAGCTAATGCGACAGTATATTGGCCAGACTAACCCCGTAGTCGTAGCTAGTACGACCTAGTAGGCTCACTAGGCCTAGAAGACATAGCAATGAGTTCGTAGTTTCACAACGAACTCGATGGTAGGCCTAGAAACAGACCTAGGCCTACTTGCCTACACTTAGACCCTAGGGCCATTCCTAGGGCATATGGCCTAGTCATAGGTCAGATAATACGTAGGAGTAGGCCCCTTGGTGACGTAGTTCAATTCTGTATCTATAGACAAGTTTCACAGTTTAATATCGAAATTACAGTCTTGATGAATGGACTTCGAGACTGTAATTTTTAGGTTCAAACCTTATCCTAGCTATTGAATTACTCATTGCCCCAACAATAACCTAACATAGGCCTTAGCCTAAAACAGATGGGTGGAGCTTACTGTACATTTACGGGCATATATTTAACAAGATATCTCTATAAAGTATAATAAAAAACTCTACACACCTTGATCATATAAAATATACTTCATTCGGTTAATATCAAATACAACATATGTTCGGGCTGGAGGGGATATTTCATCACGCTGAAGTCTTCTCAACGTTGGCTATTATGCTCCAAGATGTAACAGCGCCTAGCAACTGCTTGATCTGTGTCTTGACATTGAGCGTATCTTATTGACAGGACGTCGTCAATGCCACATGCATTGTGCGTGGCGGCATTAGTGATGTCAAATTTCACGAAAAGTGTCGGTCTGAAACTTTTCGTGAAAAGTTTGAAACGTGTTGAAAAGTTATGAAATATAATTACGTGTGCAAAAGAAACACTTTAGCCCTGCATAATACATGTTTTTCTATTGCCTACTGGTAGTCCTTACCCGGACAGGCCTTCAGTGTAAAACGATTGCGGAATTGATCTTACGAAGTATAATGTACATAAGCCTAGAGGAAAGAGAAATTGATGTGAAAATAGCAATGGAATTGATAATAATAATGTTTTATATATATACCGGTAATGTAATACTATACTGTTATAAGTCATTAATGTATGATCACAGTTCTCAATTAACAATGGTTATGGCAAGGAAAACTGACAAAATTATTTGTTAATGGTAACATGGCATTTTTTTTCTTTTTATATCAAATTTCACACTTTTCACAGAAGCTCATGAAACGTTTTATTTGAAACTTTTACATCAGTAGGCGACGTGCCCCAAGCCAACATGTCCTTGTACCCGGGATATGAAGTAATCACGAGCTACAACCAAGATGACCTGCTGGACCCCAGCTGAAAGTGACCCTGGGAAAACAAGACCATCTCTCAGACTCTTGTCCACAAGGTCACGGCAGCGGACAACGGAAGAGGGGATCTGCCGGATCAAACATCTTGCTCTGAACGGTTCCATGGAAGCGAAGCAGGATTTCCGTGACAGGTGAATAACACGGAACCCTGAGAAGAAGAACATTATTCCTAATACCGGTAGGTCTACTTTTCTTTGTATTCGAAGGGTACACGGGAATAACGATACAAGTCACACATTGTGAGTTCTGAGATAAATACAATTCTAAGTTCAAAACCATGGGTTTTTCTATAGAGGTTGATATTTCAACTCCATTTTTCGTGGACTTGTATCATTGTTATCTGAAATCTCGATGCATATTCAGAAAGCTTGTGAAAAACACTGTTAGATGGCGTATCTAACTCATTTTTTTACAAAATGTGACTTGTATCGTTATTCCCGTGTACCCTTCAATTTTTATTACCAATTTAGGAAATACCAGTGTTTTTACAGAGGCTAATATCTCCGGTGGTTGAATGATGAATCGACCCAAGTTTAACCTAATTAACCTAAGTATAAAAAAGATAATAGAAAATTGAATTAGTAAATTAAGGATAAGAAAATTCAACTCAATAATACTACGAGTGTTGAAAGTGAGACGTCCCATGGTTGAAATAGACTTCATCTACACCCGTGGAAGGCTATTCCATTGGCGCATGGCTCGACCCAGAATGGAGTACCGGCCAATGTTGGAATTGTACCGCTTGAGGTTTATATTAGGCAAACGCTACGTATTTCCCTCGCGTTGAAGTATGAGCTGGAGAATTAACACCAGCTGCATCTACTGTACCCTACTGTGGAGTTGCCTGACTTGAATAACCTAACCATGATTGCTCAACCCAGGTAGTTAGGCTAGACCATGTTAGATCAGGTCAGGTCCTAGTGGGTTCTAACATGACGTTGATAACCCTAACCATGATTGCACAACCCAGGCAGTTGGGTTAGGAAGCGTAAGATCAGGTTCATTATATACAGGTTAGATTATACAGGTTTTAAATAAGTTATGCGTTTATATGTTATTCGGATGGCCTTATAAGTTATTTTTGTAACTGTACCGTACTCATAGGCCTAGGCCTACATAGTCTAGGAATCAATGTGTTCCGTCTAATTTGTTTAGAACTCTCTCTTGTACTAAATTGACCACCAGTTTTGACCTCTTTTACTTTGAAAACTATTTAAAAAATACTCACATTTTAATCAAAATGAATTGAATTATCTTCTTCTGAAGACGTTCTCGAAATATTAATATTTAAGCAAGTTTAGTATAAATTGATTACAGGTTAATTGAACCCTAATTGAAAGTCCTTTTTCTACCTACAATTATAAAAGGATTTCCATTGAAAACTATTCACCCTTCCTTCTCTAGTGCATAGGATGTAACAGGTATCAGTGAAACGGAAACCAGACTTTTATGCTCGGGTTTCAAGCTCGACAATATGTGATGAAAATAATATATATTTTTCATCTTGATATTCATGCCAAATTTATAAATGCTATCTTAGTAAAATGTGATAAATCGTAAATTAAATTAGAGGCAATGTTATACCGACACTGGAGTAAGCATAACTTTTTACACTGAGCACGAGGTAGGCATCCAAACTAACATGCCAGTGTTGCGGGTTGCCCATTGTAAAATCGCAGGAGTAACAATATGTGGAATACCAGAACCTTGTCAGGTGTTTTATCTTTGGACATAATGATTAAATTCAACTGTTTTTATTTTTTGTAGAGGACACAAAAAAAGCGAAATACAGGTTTACATAAATTGATTACTTAATTATTATAATTTCTGCTCTTCCATTAATAAACAAGTTTGAAAAATTAAAAAAGTGACTTTAAAATTTTTGTTGAATTTCTCAATTCTGTTGTTACGTATGTGTAAAGAAATCAAATCAAAACACAAATCCAGTCTCAGTTTCCACGGTGACAATAACCAATTCTTTTATTCCCTGTTCTAAGTCGCTGCTGCGCCGCCCATGGAAAATGCTGCGCCGCCATTGGACGCCG
Organism: Brachyptera putata; assembly: GCA_907164805.1. NCBI lineage: Eukaryota > Metazoa > Arthropoda > Insecta > Plecoptera > Taeniopterygidae > Brachyptera > Brachyptera putata. Next base: position 2,756,418 of record OU015475.1, read on the forward strand.
TTCTACTGCGCCACAAGAAGATGCGCCACCGACGCAGGACGAGTTGGCGCACCTGAAGAACCACATCAACGTCGCGCCGTAGCGGTTCAACGACCTCGACACGTTTCGTACATATTACGAGGATATTTCCGTTTTTACGGGTTTTTAATTTTCTACGCCGTCTTTTGTCATTTACAAGTTATGCTAGATCGTTTTTACACATTATAGAGGGTGCATGCATGGTGCTTATAAACATAGAGAAATTCATTCTTACTAATTTTTTTTTTTCAACACAAACCAGTGTTCTATAATAAAAAGTATATCAACTCCAAGATAATTTAATGCTCTTTAATTAATATGACATTATATTTTTGTGAATTCAATCAGTTTCAAGATAATACGTCAATAAATTTCATCACATTCTTTGTATTCATTCTAATTCATTGACGTGTTATCTTGAAACTGATTGAATTCCCAAAAATATAATGACATATTAATTGAAGAGCTTAACACTATCTTGGAGTTGATATACTTTTCATTCAATTACACTGGTTCGTGAACAAGGGAAAACAATTTGAAGATCAATCTCTCTATTTTTATAAGCACCGTGCACGAACCCCCTTAAAGCCCATTAACAACGGAAATTTGGAATGACCCGAACTTTGAGAGCAAGAGGAAGTTTTCACAGTTATTCCCCAGAACAATTTAGCAGTAAGAAACATGGTAAGATGGTGGGTAAGATCGCCCTTGTGGTGCCCCGTTCAAACGATCCCACCTTTCATCCATAGTCTTATACTGTCAAATCCACGCAAATAATGTACAAAAAACAAAGTAAATTTCTTCTTCAAATATGTAAACATGAGACGTTAGGTCAAGTAATAACACAGTCACAACGTGTAGGAGAGTGGCCCCAGATCTTTTAAAGACATTCAAAGCAATAAATAGAATAGATGTCAGTTATTTTTAAAAATTGGTCCACCAATTTTTCATTATGTTCTTTCAATTTTTGTGTTTGGCCATCAGCCAGCTTGCAGCCCTTGACTGGTTTACTTTTAAACAAGGGCGAGGGAAGTAGAGCTGTGCATTGGAAATTTAATTTCGTTCTGCGATAATAGTGAAATTGGTTTCCCTCCATTGCTTAGTCAGCTGAGGCGCCGCTTTCAAAACTGAAGTCACCGTTGGGTTTGGGTTTTACCGCGTAAGGTATTGGTTTTTGTAAACGTCCTTTCACCTATCATCACTCCATCGTTTCATTATCATCTTCTCATTCATGTCCTTGGATAAGCTGTTGGTGGGGTCGTTAAGCAAGCAATAATTGAGAGTAAATTTTGGTTTCCATCAGGCCAACAGAAGAAGCAACATGTTACTATTTTCACTTGTAGAATTCTGTGGGATAGTTGTTGAAAATAAGGATTATGAGAATATTTAAACACTCAATTTTCAATTTTGCATATGTTTCTACAATTTCATAGTTGTTCATTGCCTTCTCTAGGAATACAGTATACAGTGAAACCTCAATGCAACGTTCCCAGATCCATTGTTTTCTTGCTTGTATCATTCATTTTTTCTCACCACACTCCCATATAATCAATGTTGAATTCTCCTGGATGGATGGTTTCATTTTCCTGGTCCCTTGAAAAACAATGCATAGAGGTTTCACTGTAGTTCATTTTATTTATACTGGGTTTTACAACGCACCGTACTGATAACCAAGATCTATTGGCGTCGGTGAATGATATATGAGATGAAGGTTATTCTATTATGTGTTATTGGATAGTGGGAAGGAGTCGGTCTTGACCTATTGTTACGGAACCATCCCAGTACCGACCTGTACGACAGAGGAAAACCACGAGAAACAAATGTCAGGATGGTCGACCATGGCGGGAATAGAACCCTGGTCTCCTGAATGACAGTTCAGTGTGATAACCACTCGACCACTTGTCTCAGTTACAGTACAGTACAGTTATTTGGAAGGCATTGATAATCAACACCTGTTCAAAAGTTATTCATATAATCTGGTTGAGAATTATACACAAATAGCAATCACAGAAAATTAACAATTTGAACTAGGGTTGCCCTTTGGTATGAATTTCATGATCGATAATCATTGGCTTCATATCGATAATCAACTAGAAAAATAATCAATATTTCGGATAAGTATCGATAATCAACTTGAAGTGATTGATAATCTATTTGAATAGCATGTGACCCATAGAGTTATTATAGTGGTGTCAGCTTCCCCTTCCTCTCTTCCCTTTCCTACCACCATAAATCACACCACTTCCAACATTGAAGTCATTGACAAGCAGTTCACTTTGAACACCAAGAGTGTCCACCAATCAGGTTACAGAAATGTTCCCGCCTTACTCTTTCATTGGATAATTTTGGAAGTAAACACTAAACAATCATACAAAAATGATGAAAAACACGTTGATTATCGATTATATCGATACATTGATACTAAAAACACATTCGATTATCATATCAAACAAGTGATTATCGATACATCGAATATCAACTGGCAACCCTAATTTTAACTACTAAAATTTTTCAGGTATCAAAAATATATAAGAGAAATTGGTTCATTAAATAGTTTGGTTGGTTGATCATGAGTAAGAATTAGTGATGCCTTCGGGTAACAAATTAGGAACCGGGTACCCGCCGAAATTACCCGGGTAATTTTAAAAAAATCGCTCAATTTGTTATATATAACACTAAACACACGTAGCTATGCTCACTCCAACAATAACACCACTCAAGTCCATACAAACTGCAAAACAAGCAAATATACTAGGACCTATTCAAGCTGAAAAACAACAGCAAAGTGAGAAGAAATACTTGACAAAACCCTCAAATCGTAGAGGTAGGTAATGGGTTGACTATATATGCTTCTCAGTTCTCGGTAAAGAATAGTATTTGGCATGGCAACTAGAGAGCGGTTGACAGGAGAGGGATTCAGTACACTGCACGTGTGACCACAGATAACGGTAGGTGGTGCGACTAGATTTGACGAGCGCATTATGACAAGTTGAGGGAGGTCTGGGAAGGTAGGTGAAAAAAACTTATGTAGAATGCGAAGTTGAATTTCTCTCGGTAGCTTGAGTGATTTATAAAAGTCATTTTCTATATTATAGGTACTGGTTAGCACAATTACCCTGAACCTAGACGGGTACCCGGGTAATTACCCGTACCCGACCCGGGTACCCGAAGGCATCACTAGTAAGAATACTAAGTTTGAGATTGTTAACTTTTTTTAGAGTGGCTTGTACCCTACACCTTTATTCTTATAGCCAACATGGGAAAATATGTGTGTTTGTGTGATATATTGTAGGCTGGATTGTCATTCAAGAGACCAGGGTTCGATTCCCGCCAGGTCGATGACAATCGTGACTGAAGCACACCGTGGTTTCCCTCAGTTGTTCAGTTTGATACTGTGATGGTTTCTCACGACTTCTGTCTTACTGTTTGACCGAGACACCTTGAATAAAATATCCTTATTTCCCATCACCAACAGACCTAAACTATTATTATCATAATTTTTTTCAATAATATCCTAACAATACAAAATCATTGCTCCCCAATAAAGGCTATGGATGAAAGGCAAGATCGTTTGAACGGGGCACCACAAGGGCGATCTCACTACCCCAAAGAGTAATTAAGAATAAAATAACTGATTTAATAGCTTATTGAGATCATCATTTTATATGACATTGAGGGCCAGAATTACCAAGTACATTTGATGATTTATATCATTTTGTGTTACCGTGAACATACCTGTGTTTATTTATAATATGATAGTAGGTACACTATTGATGTGTCGACTATATTCTAAGAGATTTACACATTCTCAGAGTGAGTAAAATGAGAGATGATGTAAGTTATAAATATGTATGTAGTTATATATATATATATATATATATATATATATATATATATAGGCCTATGTCTGTATTTTGCCTTTTTCAACATTACTGAAACACCCGAAATGCAATACCAGCGATGTTGGCCGCTAGAAGGCAGTAAGTGTATGCGCATTACATTCTGAAAAGGGTCTATCATTTATTGTATTCATTTCATTGATGAAACTAATTAAAAGTCTTTTTTTGAATTGGGGATAAAATTTGAAATGTATCAGGTAACCAGGAAATCTGACAGGGTCTATAATTGTAGGTCCGAACTGTATTACAATGATGTTGAAATGAGAATTACCTTCAAAAGAATGATAACAATTGTTTATCCTTATAACATTAATGATTGGTAGCTTTGGTTTGGATTTCTAAGAACGATTGAATTGTATAATATACGAGCGTAAATGTGTAAGTACCGTTAAGTGGTCAGTGATATTAATTTCTGGTAATATTCAACTTAAGAACTGAAACTGTTTGGTTTTAAGTGGAACAAACAGGTCAATCAATATTTTGTAGTGGAAGAAGGACTTGATTGATTGATTGATTGATTGATTTTCATTGTAGTTAACAAGAGTAAACTTGAATACAACGTCAGTAAAATGAATATAATAGTGAGATCAGTCAATAATTAAAAGATCACAGTCAAGATTGGACACATCGTCACAAAATAGAAGTACATGTACAGTATAAAGACAAATAGAATTCGAAGTACAAGACAATTTAAATTAGGTGATCGTCACAAAATAGAAGTACAAAGCCCAACTAGTTGAATAACGTATTTAGAGCCGGTTGTACCAAGTGATGATTAGTGAATTAAGCAAAAATTAGCAAATTAACTTGTTATCACCCTTGGTTACCTATGTTATTTTTGTACCTTAAGTAATGATCAACCAATTAATATTTAATCATCAGTTGGTACAATCGGCTCTTGATGAAATTAGTGGCAACTTTTTTTTCTCATTTTTTCCTTAACTGTCACTTTACTTTGGTTTCTGATTGGTATGAATTATTATTATGAATATATTTGAAGAAATTCCAAACTATTCAGGAATAGTAATTTTCTTTTTGTCAATCCATCAAATTCCAGACAAATCATAAATCATGTATTTTCACATTTTCCAAATTTGGTTTTCGACTTTATTTTTGGTTCTAATTAATGAAAAACATATTAATTATATAGGAATTGCATTCCCAGTCTGATTGGTGACCAAAATTGCATAATTGTTGTTATTTCAGAAGTTTGGTCTGAAAATGTCTCTGAAATTACAGATTTTTGTAATGCACTGACGTTTTTCTTTGGAATGGCTGTGGAGATCTTAACGACACATCTCAATAATTTGTAAATCATGAAGTTCTACTCATAAAAATATACTAGAACATCATAAGTCTCACCAGTTCCTAGAAATTGATTGTGAACGGTCAAAAACCAGCCCTTGACATTGTGATTTGAAACTTTTTGTTAAATTTCTCAGTTCTATTGTTATGTATTTGTAATGTGATCAAATTGTAACACAAATCCGGTCTCAGTTTTAATTTAACGATTTTAGATCCAAAATCAACTTATTGTATTTGTCATATAGGGGCCTAGGCCTATATAGAATTCAGAATCCTTGTAATTACTTCAAAAAGAAGAAAATTGGAAACATTTCAGCGGAATTTGGTTTTTAAAATGTCCTTCTGTCATACAAAATTGTATCTGAATCAAAAATCACGTTTTTGCCTCTTACTTTTTCCAACTTCGACTTCTGACTTCAATTTTGGTTCTAAAATGACCTTAAAATCATTTTCTCCCCAAGCATCAATTCTTCTAGCTGAATATCAAATCATTGTACAAGTGTCTTTATTTCTGTCATTCTCTCTGTTCCAATTATATTCTTTTATGTCATATCTAATTTTGTATTGTGCTTCCTCTTCAATTGTAATAATACCTTTGTAGTGCAGACTTGATGTTTGGTAATCTGTAAAGATATCAACTGTTTTTTACAGTTATTTATTCATGTATATATATATATATATATATTGTGTGTGGATTGTAATTGTAATCGAAATTCGTCAAGAATGAATATGAATAAATTATTGTATTGTCATTTTATTATTAGATGTACAATAAAAAGTGTCTGAATAATAAATATCTAGTCATCGTTTAATTTCAGTTCTCTTATCCTGCTTCCTTCCACTTAAATACCTCGAAAGATTAATAAATAAGAAGTTACAATTGTATTACTTACGCTATTTCCCAAAACAACAAATTAAATGAGAGTTGTAATCGCGCAAACTGGAATTTCGTATACCTTCCTCAACTATTCTGTTCTCCTGATACAAATCGACTGTAAACTAAAATAAAATTTAAGTGTAATCGAGCTTGGGTACACGGCAAACATAATCTAGTGACAGGTTAAGCTGTAGACATATCTCTCTCTCTCTCTCTCATTCTCTGTCTCTCTCGCTCTCATTCTCTGTCTCTCTCGCACTCATTGGAAGCAGAAATTGAGAATTTTAGCCAGAAGTACACGGCAAACAGCATACCATAGGAAGTTAACGATAATTCCTTAACCAAACTGCAAATTTATTTAGAATTCAACTTTGTACGCGGCAAACATAATCTAGTGGCAGGTTAAGCTGTAGACATATCTCTCTCTCTCTCACTCATTCTCTGTCTCTCTCGCACTCATTGGAAGCAGAAATTGAAGCGAAATTTAGCCAGAAGTACACGGCAAACAGCATACCCTAGGAGGTTAACGATAATTCCTTAACCAAACTGCAAATTTATTTAGAATTCAACTTTGTACGCGGCAAACATAATCTAGTGGCAGGTTAGGCTGTAGACATATCTCTCTCTCTCTCACTCTCTCTCTCTGTCTCTCTCGCTCTCATTCTCTGTCTCTCTCGCACTCATTGGAGGCACAAATTGAACCGAAATCTAGCCAGAAGTACACGGCAAACATCATGCTGAAGAGGTCTTTAAAACATCTCTTCTCTCTTTCTTTCTCTCTCTCTCTCTCTCTCTCTGTAATAAGTTCTATCTCACGAAATTATACAAGTGAATTTATTGTTATCTGTCACTTCCTCTGTTAATCTCATATAAACTGTCACTTTTAAGATCTATTTCTAGCCTAACTTGATACTTTTTATTAATTATCTTCAATTTAAATTGAACGTACATTCTTGAAAGTATTTAATAATAATGAGAAGGAAATGGAATTAGGAGAATGCAATAAACGTAACAAATAAAAAACATACATCTGATTTAAATAATATTTAATTTTTCATATCACACTCCATTCGTAACTCATGGTTCTACAAAATTATGACAATAATCCATTTATAATATCATAATAGAGATGATACATGCTTGAAATAATTATTGTTACATTTCAATACACAACAATGCAACTTTTATGAGATTAAAACCTTGCAGGATTTTTATCTCCGAGGGCAAATCTAATCAAATTGCTTTGTCTAGAGGTGACAATGTCTTCAAAATAAATTTCATCTTCCAGTTAAACTCTAGTCATTAACATTTTGTGAAACTGGTGTTAATTAACACATTAAACACTCCTTATTTTAATTGTAATAGTACTCATCCACACTGAGGAAGTCATATTCATATTCTTGAATCTAATGTCAATTAAAAAACATGAGTAGGCCCTATATATATTAATTGGTTTCCTCATCAAGAAAATACAAGTTTTATTTAGCTTAGGCCCGGTATTATCAAGTCCAGTTAGCCTTTATCTGATAGTTACTGGAAACAAATAGTATGTGTAACTTCAGTGATAACAACTTTAAACTGCCAGTTAGAGGTACTCCCAGATGGTAATACCGTGCCTACGTGCCTGTGTTACTGACATAAGAGTAGGCCTAGAGCACGAACTAGCAGCTTCAAGTTCTTATCACCATGGCAACATATGCCATTTGTTTTCACTAACTGTCACACTAGACCTTCTAGACTTGGTAATACCTTGGCTTAGTCTTAGTGCCTGTGTCACTGACATAAGTTACTGTTACTTTACTTTACTTATTGTTACTGACATTATATCATATGTTATTATATTACAAATATCGTTCAAATGAAGACATACAATACAGTAAGAGTAGGCCTACCGCTCGAACTAGCAGCTTCAACATTTGCCATTTGTTTTCACTAACTGTCACTCTAGACCTTCTAGACTTGGTAATATAGGACCTTATGAAAGCACATTTCGTGATAATTTTGTCGACCCAAGAATGAAACTTGGATTTCAAATCCTATTTCAATATCTTGGGTACACACTAAAATGTCAAGAATAATCAAATTAATTAATCAACAGACAAGTTTTGAACATTATTTGAAATACGTATTTTGTATCTCATCGTATTTTTGCTATGTAAATTAAAGAATACTAATTTAACATTTTGCTCTTATCTTATATTTGGTCATCTATTGAAATATTTCAGTTCATGCATCTATTTTTGCTATACCACATCATGTTATACTTCCCTGATACCATTCTAGCCTTCGTTAGTTCTGCACAAGTTTGGAATGTTTCACTTCACTATAAGAAAATACTGAAAATCAATTTAAATAAAATGAAGTTATAATAAATAAAGGGTTTTAGGATTTCTAATTGCCCAATTAAATATTACTCACCCACAAAAACAGCCAAAGTCATCTATAGCCTTTGGTCTTTGTTGGTGATGAAGTAGGCCTAGTTAACAATATCATTTTGAACATTTATCAACACACTTCTTTATGAAATATATCAATATATATGAATTTGTAATATATATATTGATATATAATTACGTATACTATAAACACACGAAGTTTTATAACATAATTTTCTACAACTTTTGAATAATTAGATTTTCACATCAATAAATACCTGAATTATTATAATTTGTTCCAAGATTAAAATAACAAATTACTCTCTTTATAAATAGGCTATACATGTCCATTGTGAGCACCAGCGCTTAAATACATATTCAGTATAGCTGATTTAAAAGCTCAGTTTAGGTGATATTACAAGTAAACTTTCAGTTGTCTGATCATCACCATGGTCACCGAGCTTGTACCATCACCCAAACTTCATGATTCGTTCATTCCATTGCCACCTAGGTAATGTTTTGTGCTTTCCGATACAGGGAACATCATCCAATACATATTTGTTAAGTCAAGAGCACAAAAATTGAGAGATTATTTCAGAGTCCCCAAGTAAATACTAGTCTAACAGATAGTAATTGCCTTCAAACTTCACAGAGCTCCTGATACAAACTGTACATAGTACATAATGACAGTGTAGGCCTATTGTATTGACTTGAGGACTTTGAAAAAATGTCTCAATTTTTGTGCTGTTAACCAACTGTACATATGTCCACAGTATACATGAATCATATATTGGTATACTGTATTGATCTAATGGAGAATAAATAAATACATTTGATAGAATATAGACATAGGTAACATATTATTCAGAACATTTATCAAAAAAAAAATCTTGTAGAATATATTAATATTAAATTAAGGTGATGTAATATAATTTTAATAATTGGATGAGCGTTGGGGAAAAATCCATTCGGTCTACATCGGTTCTTTTCTGTTTATATGTATTAACTTTGCTTTCCAACATACTGTACTGAAGATCTATTGGCGTCGGTGAATGATATATGAGATGAAAGGTTATTTTATTATGACTGTGTTTCTAGATAGTGGGAAGGAGTCGGTCGTGGCCTGTTGTTAATCCCAGTATTGACTTGAATGACAGAGGGGAACCATGAAAAACCCCTATAAGTCTAGTTGACCATGACTGGAATCGAACCCCGGTCTCCTGAATGATAATATACAATGATTGCTTAAAGTAGACAGGGTTCACCATTGAAAGTGGTCTTCCACCCAAACCTTGAGTTAATAGCTATCACAAAAGATTTGATATGAAACGAAGAAATTCCTATTTTTCATATTTCGTTTGTACTTGAAAACTAATCCTATTCTATTCATGATTTTTATTTATTTATTTATATAGTATTTCTTTAATTTGTACGAATTGTATTTGTATTGTTGTTAGCTGTAAGTATTGAGACTTGTCATCTCATCACATGTATACCAACCAAACCATGCATATTATGTCAAACGGATTAAAATTGTATGAACAATATTTATTTATATTTTTATTTATTTATTTATATTTATATTTCACTATATCTGCTTGGATTGTTGCTAGAATCAAATTGATGGAAAATAATTCATAGATACTGCACGAGTTTTGAAACAAAAGTAGGTTACCACAATTTCTGATTGCCTGATACCTGTCAAATGCTACATAAATCCAAAGAACTGGTTTAGACTGAAAATAAGGATTAGTTGTACTTCTGATTAGTAATTCTCAATTTGAGTTCATATTTTCATCAACCTCGTTATCTAGTATTCGACCCACCGTCCAATTTTACCGAAGTTTTTCGTGGTTTTCCTCAGTCTAATGCTTGGGCGGTTATTTATTTATTCTATCAATTAATTATGTAGACTCACAATTAATAGCACAAAAGTGTGATGGCAAGGCCTTAAACTAAATAAAAAAACTCTAAACAGGAATAATTATAATGAAAACAAATAATAATTACTAAAAAAATAACCAATGAAAATGGCCAAGACCGCTTCCTTCTTTCCACTATCCTTCCCATTAATCATTGAAACTTCATCCCATAATCTCATTAATCATTCATCCGACGCCAATAGATCTTAGTTATCATTACAGCGCGGTATAAATGAAAACGTAGCAAATATTGCATGATTATGTTACATTGAATCTTGATTGAGGAATTGACACATTATTATGATAAGGCCCAATTAAATTAACCTTAGTTAAGCACTAATCCACTAACTATTAGTTAAAGGTACAACAATGGCATGTGTAACCAAGGGTGATGACAAGTTAATCCACTAACTATCAATTCGTAAAACCGGTCCTGAGTTGAAAAGGAAAGAAGACAAAAAGAGATGCAGAACCAGAAAGAAAGAAGATGAAAAATGAAAATATAAGGTCGAAGATTTCCCCCCCAAATACAAGGGATTGAACTGTTCATAGTAACATGACTTGAAAGTTGATTTTTTCATTTTGTCACAAACAATTTACATTATAATCAACAATTACCTTTTGTGGCGGCAAGATATCGCCCTTGTGGTGCCCCATCCGAATGAACTTACCTTGTCATCTTTAACCTTAAAGGACATCACAATTCTGAAACCAGATTCTAACAAATAATAACAATATTTATTTCTTTAATTTTAGAGAAAACTAGAAATCATCATCTCAATTTGAGAAATTATTATTTTTTTGTCCTCCAGATACCATGAGTCATGACGTAGGCAAAACCGATTCTGTATAGAAACATGAACACAATCAGGTAATGTCTACGTAACAACTTAGAAAAAATGGTCGGGTCCTGGAGGACAAATAAATAATTATAATTCATGAAATTAAGACGATGGTTTCTAGTTTTCTCAAAATTAAGGAAATAAAAATCGTAATTATTCGTTAGAATCTAGTTACAGGCTTGTGAACAATGCCTCCATGGCAAGTCGGTTGTATCCACGAGAGACGACGGCGCACGGACGAATCGAAGCATCTGATTGGCCGACCCTCATCCAGCGGAGGAATCGAAGCGTCCGATTGGTCGACTGGCGTAAAGCTATCCTGCCCATACCTGAGAAGCTAGCCTGTGAGGGTATCAAACTGCACGTCACAAGTTAGGGTCTCAGGGAAAGGGAAGTAATATTGCCAGGTGGTTCCTGTGGAAAATAAACTTAGCATGCACATGTTCCATCATCTAACTCGATACTGTATTGTTTTGAGGCGTAATCGGCTAAACCATGCACGAAAAAAATATTTTTGAAATTTTGAAGAACTCCGTAAGATTAACCTGTGTGGAAAATATGGAAGAAAATTATCTAAATCGATTCAAATTAGGAAAGAATTTAGGAATATGAATTATAAATGAAAGTCCAGAGTTTTACTTAAATCGGATGAGCAGTATTGAACATAAAAATTATTCCGTATTTTTTGAACCAATCAAAATAGAAGCGCTATAAACGTCTGATTCTGCTATGGCTCAACGTATTGATAATATGAATGTTATATTCATCAAAAAAAATTCTACATGGTAGTCATTTTTGAATATTGAAAATTGAATTTTTTTTCTTTTTTCCTTTCAATTTTTGTGATTGGCCATCAGCCAGCTCGCAGCACTTGCAGTGGTCGGTTTACGTACTGTTTGCCAACAAGGGCGAGGGAAAGGGAGAGTTAGTTAGTTGTGTGTGGGAAATTCAATTTTGTTCTATCACAAGATTGGTTAGTATCAGGCAAACGTGCAAAAGTGTATGGACCTGAACGACAAAAAAACTCTGTCAGGATGGTCGACCATGGCGGGAATCGAACCCCGGTCTCCTGAATGACACTTCAGCGTGTGCAATTTTGTTAATATAGAGTACCTACATCATGAAGAAATAACCAGAGAGATGCATCTTGGGTAGCGAGCGGGCGACCGATGCTCGTAGCGCAAATACCGGCCTCGCGGTCATATTCTTCTTTTGTATCACCATATAAACCGGCATAACCAAGTTTGAATGTGTTGATATCCATTCTCATGCAACGAAAGTACGAAATGATTGTGTATTAGTAAACTCTGCGAGTAAGAGCAATGCGAAATAGCACGTGATGGCTATGAGCGAGTCACAATATAAGTCCAATATGGCGGATTGTCGCCATTTGTTGGAACACGGCCTTGTACGCCTCTATAACCCGTAGATGCATCTCTCTGTATACTTCTCTATGCCTACATTGTATGTATTTTCTCTACTATTATAAATTAATGGGAAATTAAAGATGGGACAAAGGAAGATAGGAAGATATCGCAGGAAAGTGATCGCTTTCAACAGTCACAAGGTACAGTGATAAGGCCCTACGGTTTGATTAAGTGAATCATCTTTTTTTTTTAAAGGACGTCACAACCCTGTAACTAGATTTAACAGATAATTATGACATTTATTTGCGTAATTTTAGAGAAAACTAGAATCGTCCATCAATTTCAGAAATTGTAATTCATTTTTTTGTCCTATAGAGACCATGAGCCATGACGTAGTCATCACCGATTCTGTATACAAACATAAACAGAATCGAGCAATGTCTACGTCATGACGATGAAAAAAGACCGGGCCTTTGGAGGACAAATAAATTGATTTCAATTTCTCAAATTGAGATGACGATTTCTAGTTTTCTCTAAAATTAATTAAATAAGTCTCACCATTATCTGTTAGAATCTAGTTTCAGTGCCTAGATGTTCTTTGGTAGTCTTGTGAGTCTTGGAACGAGGTGATAGAAGCTTGACGCTAGCCGACTATGCGAACATGTCGGAAGTATTTGTAGAAGCATTGTTAGTAGCCTTAACGGAAGCACTGACAGAACCGTTGCTAGAAGTGTGAACGGAAGCGTTGACGGAAGTGCTGCCTGAAGCGTTGACAAAACTGTTGTCAAAACTGTTGACGGAAACGTTGATGAAAGTGTTGTCAAAACTGTTGACGGAAACGTTGATGGAACCGTTGCTAGAAGTGCTGACAAATGCGTTGACAAAACTGTTGAGGGAATTGTTGACGGAAGCGTTTACGGAGCATTGATGGAAGCGTTGAAGCATAAGCAGTTGATAGAAAGTGTTGTCGGAAGAGTTGATAGAAGTGCTGACGGAAATGTTGACAAAAGCGCTACCCACGAGTTGTCAAGAATCAGGATTGAAGTCTGTTTATTCCGAGCGTTGATTGAGAAGCACACGTACGTCTGGAACAATGCAAATCTACGTTTAAAATCAGAGTTTAAATTGAATATAAATATAAAAAAAATAACAGAAACTGAATTGTTATAGCAATTTTCAATTTGTAATTCAAGAAGCTAGCTATGAACTAGAAGCTGAATCAATATGATAATTATTGAACAACAACACAAGGAAGTAAACTAGAATAAAAAAAGTGATTTATGAAAAAAATTAACGTTTTAAATTTGATCTAAAATAGTGTCAATAATAATTGATCGAATATGATAACTGATTGCCTCATAATAGAAACGGTCTGTAACTGTTCCTCTTTCATTTCCTCCTCTATAACTCCGATTCCATCTCACTTCATGTCCCACATCTGATTTTCAAATGTGGACAGTATCACACTAACATAGAGACTGAAATGAGCTTGGAGAAAAAAGAAGAAATGCTCAGAAAATTGACGACTTCAAGAAATTATTGTCATGGAAGTTATGCTAGAGCATTAGCATCTTGCCACCTTGCATTTAGCATATCTGCAAGTGACATGAACATAAACATATTAATAGTTAATAATGTTCAATAACATCTACGCTGCGTTTTCTTAGTACGAATGAACGAATGAAGGGTTTAGAGGCGTGTCGATAACAATGTCATTTTGCGTCTAGAGTTACATTCTAAATGTAAAAGTTTTCGATTGAAAAAACATATCAAACGATCCTCTTCTTGCACGAACGGTCTTCCTGCTGCTGCTGTTGTTGTTGTTATTGTTTGAACGAGGAAAGTTAGCAGGCTGTACGGTTCTCCCAAATATGATGTAGTTCCAACTATACAACCTACTACCTCACCCCGGCCAAACAAGTCCTCCTGGGGTCGAACAGTCCTCTTCTCTATCGACACGGTCGAACAGTCATCTTCTATAACGGGAAGTTGAGGGGGTTGAACAGCCTCCTTCTGTATCATTATAATTTAATTGATAGTTATATGTAGCTTCTGATGATAGATCTTGTTTTTTAGTTAAAAATAATCAAATTATCATGGCAAATATCATGGCAAAAAAATTTAATGCCAACTCTAAGACAGTGAACCCTCTATCTATAGTCTCTCAAAGGACTAGAATATAAACATTGCAATATTTTAGAATATTAACTAATTAGTTTTTCCTGAATGTTCATTTATTTATTCATTCATTTAGTTATCGTAGCTTAATTAGCGTTAATCGGAAGACAAAGATTTCGTATCAAATTTTGATGTTATTAAAAAGAAAAATAATTGCTATCATCGTGTGTTGTACGTAAACATTGAGAATGTATTCAACCTAATTAATTCGTACGTACGCTTGTTAACACAAGGACGTATTGACCGATGATTGCATCGTCGGCTATCGTAGCAATTCAGCGTGCAACTGTACCGTAGAACGATCTTGCGTAGTGTTATTCATTCACAAGTTTTCTGTATCTACTGGTATACAAATTACCCGCTTCATCCTGTGGAACGATTCTCTATGTGAAAGAAACAGTACTCGTCATCTCTGTCTCTACGTCAACTCGTACGTGTTCTTGGTCACACATTGGCTGTATATTCACTGCTGTACTGTCTATCATACTTGTACGTGGGTCTACGGACACGTCATTTGTCTTCACGATTCACTCGTTGTGGCTACAGTCACTTGCACGTGGTCTATGGTCACACATTGGTTGTATACTGTCACTTATTCGTTGTCTACGGTCACTCGTATGTGGTCTACAGTCACTCGCACGCGGTCTATGGTCACTCATTGGTTGTCTATGGTCACTTGTTGACTATCTACAGTCACTTGTTCAGGGTCTATTGTCACTCGTTCAGGGTCTATTGTCACTCGTTCAAGGTCTACTGTCACTCATGGTTTTATATTGTCACTTATTGGTTGTCTACAATCACTCGTTTAAGGTCTACTGTCACTCAAGTATTGTCTATGGTCCCTCGATCAAGGTCTACTATCACTCGTTGGTTATCTTCTGTCCCTTACAACATAACGTCAACAAAATATAAATATGAATCAGATCTAGATATCGATATCGAATAGATCAGATATCGCCGGTTATGGTTGTATTGAGTATGATTATCTATCTCATCGAGAGATAGGCTACGTCCAGGTTTGTGTCGATGAATATATGGATCAATGATTGTAAAAATCAATCTGACAAAGTTTGTCAAGTTAACAAACCTTTCGAGTGAAGTTTGTCAAAACTGTTACGGGAAGAAACGTAGTTCCGTGTTGAACCCAGTCGCATATCGCCGAGTCGAGTCTTTCGAGGTAAGCTGCTCTCGATTGTATCGGCCGCGTCCTCGAAGAACGCAGGTCCACGCGTGTCTCTCGTGGTAAGCTGCTGGTCGACGGTATTGTTAGCTTCGGTAACAAGTCGACATTCGGTTTTGTTTAGTAGATCTGTAACAGAATAAGACAATTACAATTAGAAAAATCAGTATCAATCATTATTTTTACTTGTACTTTTTTTTGTCAATATCAGAAACTGATATAAAGTCATTGTTTCCTATTAGGGCTGAGGATAAAAGTAGGATCGTTTGAATGAATGAATGAATTGTCTTGTTTTACGGCGCTTCAACAGCGAGCTTATTCGCGCCGATAGGATCGTTTGAATGGGGTACCACAAGGGCGATATTACCACCCCAAAGAATAATTAATGATAATACAACTCATTCAACAAACAATGGTCTTAAGGTAACAATTTTAGAGATAGTAAGTAACTTAAACATTCACATTGGGGAGAGATCTTCAATCTTCATATTATCTATATACTTTTTCCTTCATTTCTTTGTTGATATATTTCAAAGATACTTTTATTTTCGTTTATCATAATGTTATAATTAGAAAAAAATAATTTATTGCAAATATAATAAGTTACGTTCGACAGAAAGATAGAGAGAGAGAGAGAGAAAGAGAGAGAGAGATCAAGCTATCCATGTGACAGTAAAATCACAACCAATGTCCTACATTTTATCAACCAAACATTTATTTTTTGTCAAGCTTCCTATCCTCAAGTCAACACGTAAATAATTCAGACATCAAGTATCACGTGTATAAACGATCACCCGTCCCCCTATCCTCCAGCAGAGACGACCGGGCGTGTCGCACCGTCAACACGCGGTCGGGACGGAAGTGTTTTTCTATTGACCAGACGAGGTATAGGTGAGGGGTGAGGGGAGGGGGTAACAGGGGGGAGGTAAACATAGGAGGGGGTGTGATGTCACAATATTTTGACAGGGAGAGATTTACAGGCGACACGCAGTGACAAGGGACTGACCACTTGTAAAAAGGGAGACCTGGAAGTAGTGATGGGCACATGGGAATATTCCCGGAAATATTTCCCATGTTTAAATTAATTCCGATATTCAGGGAATTTACCCGTCACTACCTGGGAGTATCTGTTGCAACCCACATATATATATATATATATATTTTTAAATGTTGCTTAACGACCCCACCAACAGCTGGGTTATACGGGGGTACGAATGAGCGGGTGATAATGAAACGATGAAGTGATGATAAGTGAAAGGACGTTTACTAAAACCCATGCCTTATGCTGGGCTCGAACCCACGCCCAAGTAACTGAAGCGGTGCCTCAGCTGACTCAGCTACCGGGGCGGCTCACATCGCTGTTGTTGTTGTTGATGAGACCGCAGACTAAATTAACGGTAAACTTGATCTAAATAAGTGAGTGGGGTGCTGATACAAAATATAGAGGAATTAAAATTCACTATTTTCTCTATAATCGCGAACAGTGTGATTGAATGAAAGAGTAGATCAACCCCAAGATAATGAATGCTCTTCAATTAATATGACATTCTATTTTGTGAATTCAATCAGTTTCAAGATAATACGTCAATGAATACCAAGAATGTGATGAAATTCATTGACGTATTATCTTGAAACTGATTGAATTCACAAAAATAGAATGTCATATTAATTAAAGAGCATTAATTTATTTTGAAGTTAGTAAACTTTTCATTCAATCACAATGATTCGTAAACATATAAAATAGAGAAATTCATCTTTTTATATTTTTTATAAGCACCGTTCATGCAGCCCTTAAATATAATGAGATGGCTCATTAAAAAAAAGGTGGAAATAGGTCCAATTCGTTTAAAATTCTTATTTCTTCGATTAGATTTGACTATCTAGAATGAGAGAGATCCATACTGACCGACCCAGGATAGTTACGCCACTGATTGGCGTGCTAGAACGACCGCATGCTCAAGTGAACGAGAGAGAGAGAGAGAAAGAGAGAGAAATACTAAATGGGTGACGAGTGACGAGGGTGGGTCAACAAAAGGGTCTCCATTACACGGTAAATCGACCATAACCCCACTTCCCCCCTGCCCCCTTACCGTCAGCTTAACAATCACCTGTCAGCGTATCTACTATTGTCATTGCCTCTCCCCCCCTTCCCCCTCACCATAACAATACTTGTTACACGGGGGTTAACACACCAATAACATCATGCTGATAACTGAACAAACAGAAGCCGGTAACTTGAGGTTTATGGGGGTGCTCACACAAATCGAGAAATGTATCTTTACTATTTTTTTCCATTTTCAAAAACCAGTGTAATTGAATGTAAAGTTCACATCTCCAAGATAATAATGCTCTCAAATTGATATGACATTATATTTTGTGAATTCAATCACTTTTGAGATGATACGTCAATGAATTTCATCGCATTCTCTTTATTCATTGACTTATTATCTTGAAACTGATTGAATTCACTGAAATATAATGTCATATTAATTGAAGAACATAAAATTATTTTGGAGATGTGAACTTTTCATTCAATTATATTGGTTTTTGAACATGGAAAAAATTAGTGAAAGTGAATTTCTCTATTTTTATAAGCACCGTGCACGAACCCCCTTGACGACCCCACTAACAGCTAGATAAAACGGGGATACGAATGAGCAGGTGATGATGAAACCATGCATTGATAAGTGGAAAGACGTATGTGGTATTGGAACAGTCACAATCTTCAATAGCATTTTGAAAATTATTCATCTCGAATGGAAAATAGCAAGTAGAAATTGTTTTATTGAAGAAAACTCACTCACAGTGTAGCATTCTCAGTGTCAAACATAACATATTATATAACCGATCGCAGTAGCTTTCCGGATGAACATATTGTAATGAAATTATTCACAACATTCAGAGAAGTATCTTGTAAAATACTGTCGATCCATAATGAACATTCACAATATGTTACTTGTTATTTGTATGTAACGGTACGCTGTGAGGTGAAAATCGACGGCAAAAATATCGAGTGTTACTTTTACATACAACTGATCTTTCCATATTGTTATTATAATATTTTACTCATTTCACATTTTTCACGAATATTGTCTGCATCTTGTGATGTATTTGAGAATGGTTAGGCCGAAATGACCTAAGCCATATTGAAACAATTATCAGGGCCAGCTTTTAATTGTAAATTGTAATAATTTTCAGTATATAAATTAGGAATAATATTATACTACTAACGCTTTTTCAACATAAACCATTTCAATTTTGATTCAGAAACCAGAATTTTAGATTTCAGAACTTCAGACTAGATTTAGATTTAGAATTCCGATTCAGAAACTAATATTCAGAACACTCCAATAGATATTAAATTAATTTTAATCATCTTCTAATATTATATCATTGACATGTCAAATATTTCACAATGTAAAATCGTTCAATTGACAATAAACCATATTATTATTATTAAATGTCCTGGACGAATATCGTCAAGTTTTCTTCTGCAACTAGCAGTCTGTGCTCTAATCTCCAGACGTTAGCGAGGGTGGTTCTAGCATCCCCTATTACAGCCGACATATGGCGTGGCGCGGGGTGGGGTGGGGTAGGGGTGTAAGGTGTCTCGTAGAATCTACTTAAGGCATCCAGTCGCCGTAGGGCTAAAAGTTTCCGCCAGGGTGGTTACACTGATAACGATGATGATGACACTTGAAATGTGCAAGATATAAAATTAACAAATACATCATGAGATTTCAGACAGTATTTGTCGGGAATCCTGATGAGTCAAATTATATAATAATGATTTTCGACACATATTGTGTGCATACTGTGATTGTTCGTCCATAGCCTTAATTGGGGAACAATGATTTTGTATCAAGTTTCGATGTTATTAAAAAAAAAAAATTGATGTGTTGATTTTGTATTTTGCACTGTTCAAGTTTCATGATCATTTAAATCTGTATAATAACAAAGGTGGAAAGATCAGTTGCATGTAAAAGTAACACTCGATATTTTTGCCGTAGATTTTTACCTCACAGCGTACCGTTACATACAAATAACAAGTAACATATTGTGAATGTTCATTATGGATCGACAGTATTCTATAAGATACTTCTCTGAATGGTGTGAAGCAGTTTCACTACAATATGTTCATCCGGACCCATGCCTTGCCCAAAAACCCATGCCTTATGGAGTACTCGAACCCACGCTCTATACTATGACTTCACTTCATACAGCGGTGCCTCAGCTGACTGAGTAACGGAAGGAGGCTAATACAATTGACCAATCCCCTTGGCTTGACGTCTAAGTGGTACATCTTTCCAGAACCGTGCCGTAGACGACGACACGGTATTGACCCCAGCGCCTCATTGGGGGGCGGGTACCGTCTGCTTCGTGTCTAGCCGCCCCTCGCTATCCGCACCACGCACCACACAACCCTGGCTTCCTAATTCGCACGAGAATACACGAACTCCGGGACTCGAGATATTTCAACAGGTATGATTTATCTCATTGCGAAAAGATGAAAATATATTTTGTAACAGAGTTATGTATAAGGGGAGCCACCCACAGTGTAATACATTCAGTAACTGGGGTTCCTGACACTGAAAATGAATCCTGAAAAATGCTGATGGTGTTTTTTGTGATTTCCTTCTGTCATTAAGGTTAATACTGGGATGGTTTCTTAGCAACAGGCCACGACCGACTCCTTCCCACTATACAAAAACACCTGATAAAATAACCTCCCATCTCATAATCCCATCACCTCATATATCATTCACCGATGCCAATAATTCATAGTCATCAGTACAATGCGTCGTTCAATTCATTATGAAATGAAAAATTAATTCATTGACCTATTTATGAATAGGCCTATACAAGAGAGTAAAATTCATGTGTTAGTATGTAAAATAATAATTTTATTGAATGGAAAAATTAAATCAAATCACGTAAATAATTTACACTCCTATGTATTCATTCAAGAATAGGTCATTGAAGTTACGACAGTCACAATCTAGCAATAGCATTTTGAAAATGTTCCATCTCGAATGGAAAATATAGCAAGTAAAAATGTGTTTTGTTGAGGGAAACTTACCCACAGCGTAATATTACCATTGTCAACATAAAACATAAACGATAGAAGTGGCTTTCTGTTCAAACATATTGTAGTGAAACTGCTTCACAACATTCAGAGAAGTATCTTATAGAATACTGTCGATCCATAATAAACATTCACAATATGTTACTTGTTATTTGTATGTAACGGTACGCTGTGAGGTAAAAATCGACGGTAAACATATTGAGTGTTACTTCTACATGCAACTGATCTTTCCACTTTTGTTATTATGAAATATGACTCTCTATCATTCGCGATAAATATTGTCTGCATCTCATAATGTATGGCCCTATTTTGCACAATATTTAATTAAATGTGAAATTTTTGAAATTTGAAAGAATTTGTAAGATTAAAGTGCACTTGATATATACATATAAATCTCTATTAAAGAAAGACTATGCCATGGTATATATGATTGCCAAAGACACATTATAACAATAAAATATACATTATTTTAGAAAAAAAATACTCAACAATTGATGATAATGAATCGAGTAAAAAAACATTCCAATAATAATAAATCCAACATGAATGATTAGAAAAAAAAACTAAGGTAGAAAATAATGAGAACGTAGCAGTATCAACAGTTATATGAGAATAATATAAAAATTAGGAATAATTATGCTATGAATATGTGTGAATTAAGATGGTTTTTCAGAATGACAATATACTCTTTCAAAGCAAAAACCCATATCAAATTCTGTGAGAATTATATTGGTCCAAGAATTTGATTTCGGATAAAATGTTCAATGTTCCCTATTCCTTGTGGTGCATTAAGTGCGCACCCTGTATACACGCCAATATATACACGGCTATTCACACGAAACCGCTATACACACACTCGGCTATTCACACAGGTTGGGGGCGGGATGAGACGAGAGGGCAACGGATGCCGATTAGAGGCCCTACAAGGGGCAACACGACAAGGTATCTCTGAACTGTCCTGTATACAGTTACATCTGTTAGATCAACCGAGATTAGGCTATAATTGTTTAGATTTGGGTTGGACTTAAGGTTTAGGCTGCTTGGATTTGGTTTAGGTATAGGTGAGATAAGGGTAGATAGGTTGGGTTGATTAGTTCTAGGTTATTCATTCATAGCCGTAATTTGGGAAAAATGATTTTTGATCAAGTTTCGATGTTAATAAAAATGAGGTTTATAGGCCTATTATGTTTGTATTAGTCAAATTTTGAAGTTATTTTAGGTCAGTTGAGATTTACTTTGGGAAATCTCAACAACAACAACAACAACAACAACAACAACAACAACCTCATGTCTACCAGTAAACTTCCCTGTAAATAATATTTTCACGCAAGTTATAGTAAAGAATGTATTTTAATTTGGTAACAAATAGGGAGATGCAGCAAATATTTCATTATATTGGAACGTATAATTGTTATTTCGAAGTACTTGGTGAGCCTTTTTTCCCGCAGTAATGTCGTAAAATGACTTCTGAAAATTCCTACGAGGTGCTTGTGGTTGGTTGGTTCTCTGGCTACCTCACGACCAACGAAAATTCCACATTTTAATAGCTGAGGCATCCCCAGTCTCCATTAGGGCAAAACGTTTTTGCCAGGGGGATCTCATCCCACAGATATGGACATACATGAAAGTAGAACCGTGCAAGCTACGTAATTAACTAATACATCACAAGATGATGCAGATAATTATTTTCGAAAATCCAAATTGGTCAAATATTATAATAACAAAAGTGGAAAGATCAGTTGCATGTAAAAGTAACACTCGATATTTTTATTGTCGATTTTTACCTCACAGCGTACCGTTACATACAAATAACAAGTAACATATTGTGAATGTTCATTATGGATCGACAGTATTGTATAAGATACTTCTCTGAATGTTGTGAAGCAGTTTCACTACAATATGTTCATCCAGAAAGTCAGTATACGAAGTATATATGTTATGTTTGACACTGGAAATGTTAGGCTGTGGATGGGATCCCTTCAACAAACCAATTTCAAGTCGCTATATTTTCCATTTGAAATGAACAATTTTTTAAAATACTATTGTTAGATTGTGACTTTTCTAAGTGGTCACTTATAACCTAACTGTCGTATCTTCAATAACCTATTCATGAATATATAGAAGAGATAAGAGTAAATTATTTATGTAATTGTATTTTATTTCTATATTCGATCCAATTAGCTAACTCCATATAAAAACATAAATTTCACTCTCCCGTACAGGCCTAGTCATAAATAGGTCACCGCGATGTTCAACTCGTCCACTCCAGCCTCGCCCCTTGCAACCTCCTTGGGCACCACGTGACATGGTCGAGGCCAGACAGACAGACTGTCTGGAGGAAGTGACAGACAAGCTGCTGACAGGGCGGGAACTCGCGTGTCAATAGCCGGGTGTGACAGACTAACAGCTTGACGCGCACGACAGACCGTCTCCCCTATCCTACAACACTAGCGTACGGGTGGTTTGAGCATCCATATTCTGGGTGTAGCTTGGGGTTTTGAGAGATGAAGGTTCCGAGCGAACGTTTCCCCTATACCACACCATTAGAGCACGGGTGGTTCCAGCCTTCATATACCGTGTGTAACTTTGGGCTTTGAGAGATGAAGGTTCCGAGCGACCGTCTCCCCTATCCCACTCCACTAGAGCACGGGTGGTTCCAGCCTTCATATACCGTGTGTAACTTTGGGCTTTGAGAGATGAAGGTTCCGAGTGACCGTTCCCCCTATCCCACAACACTAGCTCGTGGCTGGTTCGACCCTTCATCTCTGGTGGACGGCAGTCACAATAGTGTGGCAATTAGACTTATATTTGGTTCCACGAAATTTGAAGGTTCTGATCGACCGTTCCTCGTATTCCACACCACTAACACGCGGGTGGTTCGAGCTTTCATCTCTCGTGGACACAACTGTGTAGCAAACTAAATATTTCTAATTTCCAAAAATCTAATTTAAATCTCTGAAATTGAGAGGATGATTTCAATTTTCTCTAAAATGAGGGAAACACAAATTTACATAATTTATTAAAATTTTGTTTCAGGGTTGTGTAGTCCTTTAATGTGCCCAAAGGATTAAATGTGCTTAAAGGACATCACTCATTGGTGGTGTCGATTTGCAACACGTGTTGTCTGAAAAGCAGCAGACATAACGACCTCGTGTTGAAGATAACAACAGTCACTGCCTTCTGTATCACCATATCGCATGCACGCAGTGAATGTCTGACGGTGATAAAGGGGGGCGGTGAGATAACAGGAACAGTCGTTGATAAACGAAATTGGAGTGAAATGTGTAGTCGAGATTGGAAAAAAAAGTATAGATTCAAAAATCGAACGTAAAAGTTGAGAAGCAGAATATCGTTAGAAATTCGAGATTCAAATAAATATAACGTTGTACAAGATAATTATTCAAAAATCGAACGTAGAAGTTGAGATTCACAATATTTTCAGAAATTCGAGATTCAAAAGAATAGAACGTTGTACAAGATAATTATTCAAAAATGGAACGTAAAAGTTGAGATTCAGAATAACGTTAGAAATTCCATATTCAAATAAATGTAACGTTGTACAAGATAATTATTCAAAAATCGAACGTAAAAGTTGAGATTCAGAATATTTTTAAAAATTCGAGATTCGATAGAATAGAACGTTGTACAAGATAATTATTCAAAAATGGAACGTAAAAGTTGAGATTCAGAATAACGTTAGAAATTCCATATTCAAATAAATGTAACGTTGTACAAGATAATTATTCAAAAATCGAACGTAAAAGTTGAGATTCAGAATATTTTTAAAAATTCGAGATTCGATAGAATAGAACGTTGTACAAGATAATTATTCAAAAATGGAACGTAAAAGTTGAGATTCAGAATAACGTTAGAAATTCCATATTCAAATAAATGTAACGTTGTACAAGATAATTATTCAAAAATCGAACGTAGAAGTTGAGATTCACAATATTTTCAGAAATTCGAGATTCAAAAGAATAGAACGTTGTACAAGATAATTATTCAAAAATGGAACGTAAAAGTTGAGATTCAGAATAACGTTAGAAATTCCATATTCAAATAAATGTAACGTTGTACAAGATAATTATTCAAAAATCGAACGTAAAGTTGAGATTCAGAATATTTTTAAAAATTCGAGATTCGATAGAATAGAACGTTGTACAAGATAATTATTCAAAAATGGAACGTAAAAGTTGAGATTCAGAATAACGTTAGAAATTCCATATTCAAATAAATGTAACGTTGTACAAGATAATTATTCAAAAATCGAACGTAAAAGTTGAGATTCAGAATATTTTTAAAAATTCGAGATTCGATAGAATAGAACGTTGTACAAGATAATTATTCAAAAATGGAACGTAAAAGTTGAGATTCAGAATAACGTTAGAAATTCCAGATTCAAATAAACAGAACGATGGAGAAGAAGATAATTATTCAAAAAATGGAACTTGAAAGTCGAAATCTGGAAAAATGGATGCAGTGTCAAGATTCAAAATAAGAACGGCACACAAGTTTTTCAAAATGATATATCAAAATTAATCGCGATTGAAGAACACTACAACCCCAGGGATGGATTTGAATGAATAACGACACTATTTCCTCTAATTTTAGAGATAACTAGAAATCACCATCTCAATTTCTGAAATTAAAACTGATCTATTTGTTTTATCACCCGCTCCCTTTCCGATTCGTAACGTCGGAATTACCCAATTCCGAATCGGGTAATTCCCACATCATAAGTTCATGACTCAGAAGAAAAGGCGTGTCACCGGAGGATAAATAAATGACATATAATAATTACTCACATTTAGATGACGATTTCTTGTCAACATTTGAAGGAAATTTGCGTTATTATTCATTGAAATTCATCCCCAGGGTTGCCATGTCCTTCAAAGATACAATTACACAAAAACGTCACATTCGAAAAAGTTACGATTCAAAGAAATGAACGCGTAACGTTTCCTTTTGACGCAAGTAAATTTTTTTTCGAGCGTGTCCAGGGGCGGACTGGTCCCAATGTTATTTGCACACTAGTTGCGCGTGTTCTATTCTGCCAATTTCTTGGAAGTTCGATATTTAGACTGATGACAACAACTTTAACAAGCTTAATAATCTCCGTTATTATAGCAATATTTCACCTCTAATTGAAATACAGGATAATATTTAGTAATTTAAACTGAATGTTGATTGGTCAGTATGAGGAAATGTATCGACTAACGTTTCAAAAGAACCACAGTCAACAGGTGCTATAAGACATTGAACTTGAAACTGGAAATAAAAATAGATGAAATAAATCGGAGAAAAGTTGATGTTAGTTAGGAATAACAAATAGGTGGGCCTTTACGTTAGTGCTTGAGAAAAATGTTTTTTCTCATTTGTTGTCATCATAAGTTTTTCTCATGACTTGAGATTCGAAAAAAGAACGTCGAATTCGAGATTCGGAAAACGAATGTGACGTGTAAGTTGAGATTCGTATAAAGAACATCAAATTTGAGATTCGAAAAAAGAACGTGAGGATGAGTCAAGATTCAAAAGAAGAACGTCGATTTCGAGATTCAGAAAAATAACGCGACGTATAAGTCAAGATTCAACAAAAGAACGTCGAATTCGAGATTCATAAGAATAACGTAATTAAAGTATAAGTTGAGATTCGAAAAAAGAACGTCGAATTCGAGATTCAAAAAAAAAACGTGACGTATAAGTCAAGATTCGAAAGAAGAACGTCAAATTCGAGATTCAAAAATAGAACGTAGGTAACGGATAAGTCAAGATTCCAAAAAATAACGTAATTGTCAACGTAAAAGTTGAGATTCATAAAAAAGAACGTAAGTATATATAAATTACTATCTAGAAAGAGAATTTGTAACGTGTAAGATTCAAAAAAAGAAAGTAACGTATGAGATTAAAAACAGAATGCGAGAGAACGAATCCAATAAATATTTCATCATAGCTACATGTAGGCCTATATACGTCATTCCAGCATTTACCCTTTAGTAGGAATTCCGTCTATTGGGTGAGGGGTCGCAGGTTACAGGGGAGGCGGGAAGGGCTTATAAACTGAATTTTATATAAGTTATGGGGTTCAAGTTTGAGTTTCTTCAAAGAACTTCAGCAAGACAAAGATTTTAAAGTCTCAACACACACACACGTATAAAAACCTCGGTCACAAAATAAACAAACACACTAGTTTAAGGGAGTCATAAAACCACTGACAGTATCGCTTTACTTTAGATAACTTCTTCACCCTCTCTCTCTCTCTCTCTCTCTCTCTCTCTCTCTCTCTCTCTCCCCTCTCTCCTCTCTCTCTCCTCTCTTCTCTCTCTCTCTCTCTCTCTCTCTCTCTCTCTCTCTCTCTCTCTCTCTTCCTCTCTCTCTCTCTCTCTCTCTCTCTCTCTCTCTCTCTCTCTCTCTCTGTCTCTATCTCTCTCTGTCTCTATCTCTCTCTCTCTGTCTCTCACTCTCTCTCTCTCTCTCTCCTTCTCTCTCTTTCACCGTGCATAAGTTCGGGGGTTTAATATGACACTGTGTATAAGAATAGGGGGACGTGATCCCCCCTCCCACACCCACCCAGTCTGGTTCACCGCTGGATCTCCGGTTCAGGGGCTTTGTCACCCGAGCAAGAGCGACGGGGGGGGGGGGGGGGGGGGGTTCAGGGGGGTTGATAAACTATGACCTCAGGGTAGGAATATTAAATTTTACAATTGAAATTGTGAGAAGAGGGAACATACTGGAAGATGTTGTAGAGAAAAGGATGGCAAGCATAGGAGGTTGAAGAGGTAAGTGAAGACGGTGAAGACGGTGATGAAGACCAGACTACACTGAGAGCTCCAGATGATGAGGGTCTCCCTTCCTCGACCAGACATGTTTATAATCGGGTGAACGACTTCTTAATTATTATTATTACTTATTTTTATTGTTTTTTGTTGTTTACTACCCTCTAACCCGACCACTGTTGGGAATGCGGAACAATTGTATGATTATACTCAGTTTTTTGATATTCAGTTTCTTCAGTTTTTTCTAACACACTATCCCACACTTGACCATCAAACTAGATTTCCACGAATGATGTGAATATTTATTTTCCTAATTTTAGAGAAAACTAAAAATTATCATCTCAATTCCAGAGACTTCGTGTGGTTTTCCTCCAGCACCCGGCCCTTATTCTAAGGGTGGATTGCAAGAACGAAGTTTAAACCCCGGTCTACTTTAGACGCCGTCTAAGTACCAAATAGCATTGCAGAGGCAATGCTATTTTGTACTTAGACGGCGTCTAAAGTAGACCGGGGTTAAACTTCGTTCTTGCAATCCACCCTAAGTCTTGAGTTTTCTATCCTCGATTCTGTTTATGTTTCTATTTAGAATTGAGTAATGTCTACCTCATGACTCATACGACTCTTGGACGTACAGGTATATCTTATCATTATTGTTATTTTATTATTCATATAATCAGTTGGTGTAGTATTTATAAAAATGACACCTATAAGCCTACTGTGCATTCATGTGGGTAATAAAGTGATTTCAAAGTTGAAGCAATGAATAAAACAGATCTACTGTTTGCTCAGTTTTTCATAACATAGGTTTGTGTTGATTATTCATGAAATAACACGTACATTGCTCTACTATTATATTGTAAATGTACTACATTTTTGGCCTGCCATATATTGTGCATTACCTTGATTTTTGTATTTTATGTTCAATAGAATGTGGCTTACTAAAATGTATTACGCAACGTTAATATCAGTCTCCTATATATTCATGAATAGGGTGTTGAAGATACGACAGTTGAGTTAAGTGATCACTTAGAACAGTCACAATGTACAGAAATGAGGCTCCAGATACGTTAGTCAGAAATGTATCGACATATTTGGAATCATAAATGAATGAAATTAGGTACCTATTTTTCTATATGTTTAGGAGTCTATGGTAGCCGATTTAGCGGAATATCAGTTTTTTGTGATAACTTTTGAACGGTATGAGATATCGAAATTCTGAAAACAAGGAAACACAGATATTTTCAATACCTTCAAGATGGTATGAGTAATAACTATCTATCTCAAATCCCACAATTGCCAGGCGTATAGGTTAGAAAATGTATTTTCAACCGTATACGCTTGACAATCAGGCGATTTGAGATAAATAGTTATTACTTGATTGATTGATTGATTTGATTTAAAATTCATAAGCAACAGAAAAATACATTTCCACAAGTGCTAATTTAATAAATGATTATATATTATCTTGAAGGTTTTGAAAATATCTATGTTTGCCTGTTTTCAGAATTCCGATATCTCACACCGTTCAAAAGTTATCACAAAAAACTGATATTCCACTAAATCGACAAAACTAAAATTCTCGATTGTTTTTCCGTTGGCTAGAATCGGTGTGGTCTTCTCATCAAACAGTGAAACTCGGTAATTAACTCCGCTATAAATCCTATCAATTAACGCAAAAGACTCACCTAATAAGTCACGTCGTTGTTATCGCACGAGGTCGTTGTCTCGTTATTCATGGCTCCGTCGTGACGCGTCATTAATCATCCGTTGAAGGCGGCCGATTCACGCTGAAGAGAGACAGAGAGGGACAACGTTAATTAGTTAACTTACAGACTGTTAATGTACGGTATAGATAATAATTTTCAAGTTATTCTGCCCGGAGACAAGAATTTCGTCTCATTTTCCTATTTTCTTTTATGGCAGTTTATTTTATATTCTCTCAGTTTTCAATATGTAATTTCATTATGTTATAACTTAATGTTACATACATTACTGTTACATAACTTTTAATTGTCACAGGATAACAATCAATTTAAAATACATGGAAAAGTATAATAAAACATGATTAAATCACTGAATATGAAATTGTAATACAATTGGAGTTACAATTTATCATTTGTAATACAAACGATAATATACAAAAATTAAAAAACTGATGATGAAATAAAATTAAAATGGAATAAAAAATATAATAGAATGAATAGAAACAATAAAAATCACTCTAAACGTTGATGGATGGCTTCTGAATATTCGGATGAAATCTTTCAGAGCTGACATTCCGATCTCCCATTTTAAAGAATTATCTGACAAAAATCATTTACAAAAATTACTCGTCTCATCCCTTCTCATTCTCTCGGTTTCCTCTTAATGTATTTTCATTATGTTTTTCACTGAGATAAATCAGACAATCCCATTATAAAAATAAGTACATAACGTATTTCTGTTTCAATCAGAGGCATCATTCCTGTACGTTATAACTGTTCTATAAGTGGTCACTTATAACCTAACTGTCGTATCTTCAATAACCTATTCTATTCATGAATATAAATAGGAGAGTAAAATTATTGATGTAGTAATATTTAGTATTTCACATTTTATTTAACGTGAAATATAATCGCGTATATTTTACTTCCCTATATATTTATAAATGGGAGATGAAAGATAAATATTTGATACGGATTTGTTAAGAATACTTGGGAGTAGATTTAGTGAAATATAATATTTTTGTGATAGTTTTTGAAGAGTATGATATATAAAAATTCGAATATTATTGAAAATAAATTCCAATTATTCCAATAGCATAAAATTATATTGGAGTCGGTATATATTTCATCCAATGACACTCGTTCACAAACATAGAAAATATAGTGAAAATCAATTTCTCCATTCCTATAAGCACCCCCCCCCCTCAATGAATCAACCCCAAACACATTAGAAACGTTTTTGTCGCCGCCAGCCAACGTTTCCGCGACGCATTATACGTATAAGGTCAGACAAGTCAGTGGCGGGGGGGGGTGGGGGGGGGAGAACACTTTGACAGACATTGTGGGGGAGGGTCGGGGGTAGTTTTAGCCCCTCCAAGGTCATACAACATCCCCCAGGGTCACGTCTTGCTTGCAACTGAGGCGATTAAAAGATTAACTTCACCATCTAGCTGCTGGTGAAGTCGAATGGTTATACACTGACTTTCAGGGGTGGGTTTTTCATAGGGGATGATCACTTGGATATATCATTGTACCCGATTATGATTTATTGTTTGTTTAAAGGACATCACAACCCTAAAACTAGATTTTAAGAAATTATGACGATATTTATTTCCCTTATTTTAGAGGAAACTAGAAATCATCATCTCAATTTCAGAAATTCAAATTATTTATTTTGTCCTCCAGAGTCCATAAGTCATGACGAAGGCATTACCGATTCTGTATAGAAACATAAACAGAATCTAGTAATGTCTACGTCAAGACTTGGAAAAGGGCAGGGTCCTGGAGGACAAATAAATCAATTATCATTTCTTAAATTGATTTGGGGATTTTTAGTTTTCTCTAAAATTAGGGAAATGAATATCGTCAATATTTGTTGAACTCAGGGTTGTGATGAGAGATATAGAGAGAGGAAGAGAGAGAGAGAGAGAGAGAGAGAGAGAAAGAGAGAGAGAGAGAGAACTAACATTGTATGTCGGTGTCTAACTCGGCACCTCCACGAATATTAATGATCATGCCCTCAGTATTGTTAAGTAGTGCTAGTGCCAGTATTGATGTCACTGAATTTCCTGGGGCTAGGTCAAAAGTCCAATAGGGCAATACAGAGTAGGGCAGTAAATGGCAGTAGGGCAGTACTTGTAAACAGTAACTTGTAGTACAGACGGGCATATAGGCCTATATGCTAGAATAGCAGTATGGTGTCGTATCGAGCAGTAGGGAAGTATATGTTTGTAGAGCAGTAAATTGTAGTAGGGCAGTAAAAGCCATTGAGGCATCACAGGGTAGGGCAGTAGATGGCAGTAGTGCAGCAGAAAGTCAGGCAGTAAGGATGTAGTGCAGGCGGGTGTATGAACAGTACTGTGTTGTATCGAGCAGTAGGGCAGTAAAGGGCAGTGTGGCAGTAAATGGCAGTAGGGCAGTAGGGCAGTAACTGGCAGTAGGGCAGTAGACAGAGAGACAGAAAGGATGTAGTGCAGACGGAATGGCACGCAGCAAGGTCGAGCGGGTGTTTGTTATGGCTGGTTCCTAGCAATCAGCGCGGTGTTCTGACTGACGTGTCAGGGGGGGGGGGAGGGGGGATCAACAATCAAACAGAACCACTGAAGATGTTTGAAGAGGAACAAAACACAGCCTCATTCATTCATTGGCAGGGAGGATTCGTTTGACCGAATAGAATCAAGAGATTGAATGGTTTCATAGCCCTGAACTAGTTGGGGCAAGTTTTACGAATTGCTAGTTCATTCATTCATTTCATTACAGCTTTGGACCATCGGTCCGGTGGCAGTTTATTCTAAATACTATTTCTTATTTTGATTTAACAATGGCGAATTTTTAGTTTGAGTATACAGTTTATGAGAATTTAAGTAGAGCAAAAAGGGAAAAAAGGGAAAAAAGTGAAAAGTAGTTAAATGTCATTTTGGAATGTGGGTCTAGAGATTTAATAGAATAGTGTAGCAGAGTATTTTGGTAAGGTTTCCATTTTTCGATATTCAAGAACCAGTGTAATTGACTGAAAAGTATATCAACTCCAAGATAATTGTATGCTCTTCAATTGATATGACATTCTATTTTTGTGAATTCAATCAGTTTCAAGATAATACGTCCATGAAATACTAAGAATGTGATGAAATTCATTGAGGTATTATCTTGAAACTGATTGAATTCACAAAAATAGAATGTCACAATCATTAAGAAATATACAATTATCTAGGGGTTGATATACTTTTAATTCAATTACACTGGTTCTTGAATGTCAAAAAGATGGAAAAAATGGATTCCTCTTTTTTGATAAAATCCGTGCTAGGGTTAAAAGTTCCCGCCAGGCTAATTCCACAGATATAAATGATCATAAAACTTCAACAGTGCAAGATACAACATTAACTAATACATCATAAGATACAGACAATATTTGTCAGAAATGATAATGAGTTAAATGTTATAATAACAAAGGTGGAAAGATCAGTTGCATGCAAAAGTAACACTCGATATTTTTGTCGTCGATTTTTACCTCACAGCGTACCGTTACATACAAATAACAAGTAACATATTGTGAATGTCCATTATGGATCGACAGTATTTCAGAAGATGTTATACCTCTGTAATCATAAAATTAAACTCACTATCAATTTCAAAAAATATTGTCTACATCTTATGACGTATTTATCAATTTTGTATCACTTGAAGTTTTATCATCATTTGGAAATACTCCTGGCGGTAACTTTTCACCCCATGTAAACTGGGGACGCATTAAACCGTATGATTGCTGCAAACAAGCTACTAATCACGGCTTCCTAGAAACTTATCGCGTGAGTAATATGTCCAAATCCATACATTAACTCTGTCTGTTCCTCGTTACTTATATACTAACTATCTGCAATTGCTAATTGTATATTTGCAGATGCCTTTGTTACGAGAAATAAGGATAATGATAGAGTATTTAAAGGAGGTATAAAGAAGAGGACATGAAGATATGTGTGTGTGAGGGTAGAAGGTCAATGACCCGCGGGTTCGATACCCGTACAAGACAATTATATCATGAGTAAAAATGAGATAATAATAGAGAAAGTATAAGTATACACTAATCAGTGAAAATGCATTCTCAGTTTTGTTGTCACTGCACTGTTATCCTTGAAAATGGTGTTTATCAATTTGAAACAGGGGTGTCCAAACTGAGGTCTGTTATAGTTAGATGAGCTTTAGCGAGGATTCAATTTGACATACTGAAAAATATTGGTGTTCGTTTTTATGTTTTTTTTTATGTTTTTCTGTCGGATCTCCACAGGTCAAACGGCTACAGCTATCTACTTCAAACTTTTTCTCAATGTGGTTCCTCATCCAACTTAGATCTGTATAGTTTTGTGGCATTATCGGGTGGTAACTTTTTTTTGACGAATTTGAGAAATTTTAAATATACCCATTAGAATAACAAAGCGGGAAAAGAAAATATTTTTATTTTCCCCCAAAAAAATAAATTTTGCGTGAAGTTGCTGTCCCCTCACCTCCCGGATCACACGAAGCGAATGCGTCAGCACCTGAGTACGTGTGCGGGACTCGAACCCACACCCTTCCGGCTCGAATTCTATCCGAGACAAAATGACCAATCACCAATCAGTTACTAGGTTGATCACCAATCGAATTGGCCAATTAACTGTGAAGACAACCGTACACCAGTAATCAATCATAATATCTGTGTTACAATGCTAAACAATGAGACAATACAGTAATTTA
This sequence comes from Brachyptera putata, assembly GCA_907164805.1. Lineage (NCBI taxonomy): Eukaryota > Metazoa > Arthropoda > Insecta > Plecoptera > Taeniopterygidae > Brachyptera > Brachyptera putata. Next base: position 2,790,671 of record OU015475.1, read on the forward strand.
GCGACCTCCGCATCAACGTAACGGCACGGCGATATGATGACACCAGCGGCACGGTACGTCAGGGTTATTGTGTTCATAACGAGATGATGGGAGGTTGTAGATGTATAGGTAGGTTTTGGAGGAGGTTTATGTTGTTGGAATCGTGGAAGGTATTGTAGATGAAGCTATAAGTGCATTGTATAGATCTGGTTTTTGGACGACTAAGACAATTCGGAAAAAGATGGACAATAAGATGACAAAAAAAATCGAAAAAAAAACATAAAAAAACAAAAAACGAACACCAATTTTTTTCAGTATGTCAAATTGAATCCTCGCTGAAGCTCGTCTAATTATACCCAAAAAATTCCCTGTGGTGGTGAGATCGCCCTTGTGGTGCCCCATTCAAGCGATCCTAAACTTCCATCCTTCGCCTTGATAGGGAAACAATGGATTTATGTCAAGTCATCGATGTTGATAAAAAAAAGAATAACCTCTCCGGCCTATTCCACTCTAGCCTCCTTGGTGCAGATCAAACATATGACAATGACACACAAAGAAGAAGACTGTTCTGTCGACCAGGCGGTGTGTTGCAGGAAACGAACAATAAGGCGCAGGGGGGAAATGATTACAAATTGCAATATAAAAGAACGTTGAACTAACAATGGCAATGGTGATATAATAATAATAGAGAGGAAAACGCAGTACATGCGTAGTGCGATGAGCAGTATGAAAATCTTGAAATATATTTGAAAACCCTACTTGCTACTTGTTGCTACTTTTGCTATGTAGACCTTCTATTACTTCAGAAGTTTGAAAACCCTACTTCAAATTTGCTTACTTGCTACTTGTTCTACTATTGCTAAGTGTGCTTTACTGGTTTGTACCCAACCTGTTGATCTTTTGATCCTAATATTCAATAAAATGGTTACTATTAATTTATCATCATCAGATACACAAAACTAAATCAAAGAAACTAGAAAGACTATGTCATAGCAGGTATAGTGGCCATAAGACACATAATAACAATAGAATGAAAATAAATCACAGAGAAAAAAAAACCCAATATTGAATCAACTAAAACATATCCAATAAGTTGAAAATAAATTCAACAAGAACGATCAATAAAATAAATGTTGTCAAAAAAAATGTGAAAGTATTGGTACATACAGTAAGTAATATGGAAATATAATATGAAAATAACGAATTATTATGCTATGAATGCGATGAAAATCTCTACTAATCTGTGCTCACTTCACATAGCCTATACCTGTTGTGAGCCTGATACACAAATCAGGATTATAACCACTAGAATTATTAGTACAATTAGTAGAAAAGAAGCTTATACTTCATTCCTGTACGTTATAACTGTTCTATAAGTGGTCACATTACCTATAACTGTCGTATCTTCAACACCCTATTCATGAATATATAGAAGAGTAAATTTATGTAATTGTATTTTATAGTTATTGAAATGACTTGGATGAATATTGATACATACATGAATACGAGTGTTACTTCTAAGTGATCACTTAGCCTAACTGTCGTATCTTTGATAACCTATTCATAAATTTATAGGAGAACGAAATGCACGGAAATATAATTATATACATTTAGTTCTTCTATATATTCGTTATTAGGTAGGCCTATTTAAGCATACGGAAGTTGGGTTGAGTGACAACTTACGACAGTTACAATGTAAAGGATCAGGTCCAGGTAATTTAAAACAACGGATACAGTAACTGAACCAGTCATATTCGGTAAAAGCTCATCACCGATGGTCGACCACGGCGGGAAACAAACCCCGGTCTTCTGAATGACTGTCCAGTAATGACTGTGTCGACCACTTGTCTCAGTAGGGTTATAATCTCAAAGGAATCTCTTCGCCAAAAAACTCCGTCTATGGATTATGGCCGAGGCCGATTTTTTTAGCCGTAGGCTAAAAAAATGTTTCTAATTTAATTTTTCACCAGTTCAATTCGTCACCCCTTTTTTGCTTCGACTTGATTCACCGAGACGAGTAGTCGAGTGGCTAGCACGCGGAACCGTCATTCAGGAGACTGGGGATTGATTTCCGCCATGGTCGACCATCCTGACAGAGTTGCATCGTGGTGTCTGTCTTTCAGGTCAATATTGAGATGGTTCGACTTCTTCCCACTATCCAAAAACACCTTACGAAATAACCATAACCTTCCATCTCATCATTCCATCATCCCATATATCATTCACCGACGCCAATAGATCTAAATCATCATTGCAGTACTCCGTTAAACCCAATATAAACAATTAAAATGGACTGAATCAGTTTTTCAGCCGGGGACGCTGAAGAGGGTATACTGGAATAAGGTCGACTCGGTCATGTGACATGGACTTCGAGGTACTTCTCAATGGATGGTTGTAAAATGTGTTTAGGGTTCAGGTAAGGTTGGACACCCAAACCCACGTCACACAACCGAGTCGACCTTATTCCAGTATACGCTCTTCAGGCCTTAGCGTGGCGGTGTCTCAACAGAGGTACCAGCTAATAACCGCGTAGTGGGCGTAGTCAGTGGAGACGTTTTGGCAACACCGCGTCTGGGTTATAGTGGCACGACCCTAACCTTGGGATTGGCGGTTCGTTTCTTTCAAGGGCACACTCGGAACGGCCGCTCGGTCGAGAGAGAGAGATGGGGCGGGGACTGACGAGCGTCCCAGACGACGGGACACCCGGATTGTTTAAACACGGCGATGCGAACTGATGGACCTGTGGTATGTGCTGTAACCTCGGGCCCTGTTGTTGTTGTTGTTGTTGTTGAGGGACCTAAATCGAATTGAATCGACCCAATTCAACCAACCTAATAGAACCTAATTCAATATTACCTCAAACTAAGCTAACCAACCAAGATCGATGATTATTGTTTGCTTAACGACCCCACCAACAGCTGGTTATACGGGGGTACGAATGAGCGGATGATGATGGAATTATGAGGTGATGATAGTTGAAAGGACGTTAACAGATACTCATACTTCATGCAGGACTCGAACCCATTTTTAACGGTGACTTAGCTGACTGAGCTACGACTGGCGACTAACCATATCAAACTAATTCAATATACAATCCAACATATCCCGACATATTCTAAAAATAAGCCAACATAATTGATCAAAACCTAACATTATCCAACCAACCTGTTCTGAATGATTTGAACTCAGGCGAAGCAACAGTTGACGGTTGATGGTGGTCAAGTATTGGCGGGAAACGCGGAGTGACGTAGCAGTAGTCTAGCCTAGTGATGTCTGAACAGTTCCGGAGTGGCTATTTTTACCGCCCGGAAGTAGTTTATAGATTAGTTTTAGCTCGGACTGTATCAGTCCAGATGATTGTTGGGCTGGTTTGAGTTAGGTTGGATTGATGGACATGAATTTAAATTAGCGACATAAAATTACAATACGAATATAGCGAGGGGTTTACAACTAAAAAATTTGGTGTACACCTGATTTCAGGTGATTTCAGAGATTTCAGGGGATTTCAAGAGATTCAATACATATTTCAAGGGGATTTCAAGAGTTTTCAGGGATTTCAAAGGGATTCAATACATATTTCAGGTGATTTCAGAGATTTCAAGAGATTCAATACATATTTCAGGTGATTTCAGAGATTTCAGGGGATTTCAAGAGATTCAATACATATTTCAAGGGGATTTCAAGAGTTTTCAGGGATTTCAAAGGGATTCAATACATATTTCAGGTGATTTCAGAGATTTCAAGAGATTCAATACATATTTCAGGTGATTTCAGAGATTTCAGGGGATTTCAAGAGATTCAATACATATTTCAAGGGGATTTCAAGAGTTTTCAGGGATTTCAAAGGGATTCAATACATATTTCAGGTGATTTCAGAGATTTCAAGAGATTCAATACATATTTCAGGTGATTTCAGAGATTTCAGGGGATTTCAAGAGATTCAATACATATTTCAAGGGGATTTCAAGAGTTTTCAGGGATTTCAAAGGGATTTCAATGGGGTTTCATGGCAAGTGTACACCGGATTTCAGGAGTTGTTAACCCATCGGAATATAGGTAGATTCTCCTTCATTGAGGCCACCATTCCAGAGTGGAACGCACTGGAGGATTTACTGAATCATTGATGGCCTTAATCAGTGGACGATTTCAATAAATTATTTGAAGGAACTTAGTAGATTTGAGATTATACAAGATTGATTAGTAAGAATGATTAGGATGATGATATTGTGAAAAAGTGGAAAATTGAGAATCGAGAAATTTATCTTTACTATTTTTTTTTTCATTTTCAAAAACCAGTGTAATTGAATGAAAAGTTCACATCTCCAAGATGATTGCATGCTCTTCAATTATTATGACATTTATTTTTGTGAATTCAATCATTTTTGAGATAAAACGTCATTGAATTTCATCACATTCTTTCTAGTCATTGACGCATTATCTTGAAACTCATTGAATTCACTGAAGTAGAATGTCATATTAATTGAAGAGCATACAATTATCTTGGAGATGTGAACTTTTCATTCAATCACACTGTTTTTTAAACATGGAAAAAAATGAGTGAAGTTGAATTTCTCTTCTTTTATAAGCACCGTGCATGAACCCCCTACATGCTATACATATACATTAAGTTTGTTCGGATTAATTTAGGTTAGTTTAGGTTGCGCACAACACTACAACAATGTATGCATGTGGTGACATAGACCGATGAACGCTAGCCAAACAGTTTTGTACTAATTGCAGTCTGGCCCGGTAGACCTCGTGGTGGATCACGTGGTATAAGACACGTGGTCAAGTCTGGTAGACAAGCGGAAGTGACTGTTGCATGTAGACTGGTTCGAATATTCAAATCAAGGAAACGAACCAGTTGCAAAGCACATCGGTATACAAGACAATCGGGTACTGACACCGGTTAGCACGCTGAACCGTCATTCAAAGAGATAGGGGTTTGATTCCCGCCATGATCGACTATCCTGACAGAGGATGGTAAGACTTGAAGCATAAGTAAAAGTCTGTTTCTTTCGTTAGATACCTGTTGAATACTATGTACTATAACGTGGTAAACTGGTTTGACGATTTAGCAAAAAGACTTTTACTTCTGCTTCAAGCTGTACACCTGACAAGTACGTGTACGCACTTGAAACTATAATGTCTGCAAAGTGACATAACCGTCTCCATAGTAACCAAATCCATTGAATGACTGGAATACATATATGCATTTGCATTATTATTGCTTCGTTGTCATAGTTCACTACAGTAAGACAAATCTATGCCTATTTGCAGAATGCTTATATTTGAAGCCATAGTTATACATTATTTGGTATAAAAAATTATTCATTCTATTTTCCGACTCCGTCGTTTAGGTTAATACTTCGGATGATACACGACCGACTCCTTCCCACTATTCAAGAACGAAAAATAAAATTCAACAACTCATCATCTCATTTTCCATTCACCGAAGCCGTCGTCCAAGTCAATATAAAATGAGATTAAAATTTGAAATCACAACCACGAATATATAGGAGAGTAAAATTTATGATTTAGTATTTACTGATTTGATCGAATATGAGAGTAAAATACAATTATGTTAATACTATACTCTCCTATATATTCATGAATAGGTTGTTTAAGATACGACAGTTATGGTCTAAGTGATCACTTAGAAGTAACAATCTCCTAATTATGTATACAGTGATAACACATTATATTGTAGTATTTTTCTAATTAATTTCATCGAATACAAAATACAATCATCCAAATTTCACTTTCATAATATTCATGAATAGGTTATTCAAGATACGACAGTTAGGTTAAGTGATCATTTATATCAGTCACAATTTCCAAATGTAATAAATAAATACATTAATTAATTTAAAAACAACGAGGACAATAAGGTAGACGATATTTGCATGTATTTCCCGTGGTTGTAACTACTAGTATTCGTCGGGTGTTGAACCATAGTCAACTTCAGGTCACGGAACCGGGATTCTGACTCATAATAGAGACATCTAATAACTTATAGTCTGTGGTAGTTCGCGCGTGACTGAGTGTATACATTTACAGTCTCCCTTTCTTTGCCATCCCGCTTCTTAAATACTGCACTTGGAAATATGTCTAACAAGGTATTGTAGAATGCAGATTTGCATTTCTGGTGGGGTGAAATAATGAGGTATTCGTGGTTTTTGGAGTGTGAAATAGGAATGATTATTTTGATTACTCGGGGCTGTGGTTAGTCGACAATTCTATTCGGTTGCTATTCATAAAAAAAGAATCGAGACTTTGTCAAAATTTTCCAAATTTGTTGGAGATGGTTCCGAATATGTGATATAACTGATGTCATAAACTTTGGGTAGCTAGATTTCAATGTTATCTCATATGATCTAACTTGATGAAATGTGGAAAACCCAAATTGATCAAACATTATTTATGACACATAAATACCTGTAATGATCAGTAGTGACCTGGTATACGAAGTCAGTGATGCAGATTCATATATATATATATATATATATATATATATATATATATATATATATATATATCCATACATAAATTTTCGAATCTACTAATTACATTATTTCCCATTTCAATCAATCTTCCAATGTTCAACAAATGATCACTTAAAAAATACAAAAATATCAATTTAAACACTTCTTAAAATCATCCAGTAGAAACCTCTTCCGCCGGCGAGTCTCTACCAGCTAGCGACTCGCCCACTACGCTACCTGCGTGTCCACAATCAGCTGTTTCCCAGACAGCCGGTAAAGCAATCACGCAACTATACCGACAATGCAGACACGCGACCTTGCTGACCACACCGTGACAAATGTCGAATCACGCCGATATCTATTGTGTAATAACTTGATGTGAGACGACTGTTGGTTGAATGGTAGAGTTAGGTTAGTTTTTTTTAGGTAAAATGAAGTTAGTTTTAGGTAAAATGAAGTTAGTTTTAGGTAAAATTAGGATAGTTTCAGGCAGTTTTAGTTCAGTTTCAGTTTATAGATTACACAAGGTAAAATTAGGTTAGTTTTGGGTAAAATAAGGTAAGTATTAGGTGAACTTAGGATACTTTCAGACTATATTACATCAGTTTAAGCGAAGATTATTTTATTGCAGTTTCAGATCATAGATAACACGAGATAAAATTTAGATTAATCTGAAGTAAAAATCAAGGTAATTTGGGGTGAAATTAGATAAGTTTTAGACTCCGTTATATTAGTTTCAGTCATGATTAGTATAGTTCAGTTTCAGGTCATATATAACACGAGATAAAATTTAGGTTAATCTAGGGTAAAAATCAAGGTAATTTTAGGTAAAATTAGATAAGTTTTAGACTAAATTATATTAGTTCCAGCTAATATAAGTATAGTTTCGTTTCGGGTTGAATTACATCAACACAGTTTCATCTTAGTTTCAGCTTGGATCAGGGTTAATTCATGGTTGAAGGTGAAGATTTCTAGTTTGCTCTGCTATTGAAAATGAATATCATTCAAATCTACTTTCAGGGTAGTAATGTCCTTCAATAAAACTGCTCGATCGAATACAACAACGTGAATTTCACTCTTCTAAGATATTCATGAATAGGGTGTTGAAGATACGACAGTTAGGTTAAGTGATCACTTAGAAGTAACACTTGTATTCATGTATGTATTCATCCAAGTCATTTTAATAACTATAAAATACAATTACATAAATTTACTCTTCTATATATATTCATGAATAGGGTGTTGAAGATACGACAGTTAGGTCATAAGTGACCACTTGTAGAACAGTTATAACGTACAGGAATGATGCTCAGCTGATGTCTAGAGTATATATTTTGTAATAGTTTCTGATAAGTTTATAACGAAATATAACTATGTGGTAATTCTACCAATTTTTGGTCAACCAAGCTATCTATTTACTCTCGCATTTTCTTGAAAATTGTATCAACAATTGGGTTACCTTCTAACAAATTTCCTACCAACTTCATCAACTGTTTTACTGACCTATCACTGATTTATCCAGTTGTTGGGATAACTTTGCCATTTGGCTCATGAAATTTGCATTATTTTTTGTGATATTTGTGCTTTTCACAACTTTTCAGATCAATGGTGAACTTTCAAAATTGTTATTCGTGTACGTTGATGACTTTTATATGAAAAGATCGACACATTTATAAGAGTAGTACAGGGTCAAGTCAAGTGAGCCCCACATTCATTCTATATTTTGTTAACCACGAATTTATGTTCAGACAACTGTCCAAAAACTGTATTCTTGATCACAATGTGTCATTAAAATTTAAATGAGATCAAAATATTCGATGTGACTGATACGTAATGTAAGCTAGCTAATCGTGGTTAACATAATTCCCAGTTTAGTTTCTAATTCCAAGTTTGGCAATCATAAATATCGGATCAATGTTTCCTCCAAACTCCTTATCTCTACTTTTTTCATACCAACCGTCTAAAATCACAAATTCACTTCTAACGCCACCGATCGACCGTTCCCCCTATCGCTATACAAGAACGAATGTTCGTCTCGATCCAGCCATGTCACTACCAAAAACCTTGGCCCCCTGTATACGACGATACACACATGTCTGTCTGTCTGCTGTCTGTGTGTGCGTGTGTGTGTTTGTCTAGTCGGCCGTGGAAGGTTAATAGAAGGCCGAGCCCACGTGTGTGAGGGTCGATAATCTAGTAGTACTGCAATACCGCGGCGTAACGTGTCTGCGAAACAGCTGATCAAGTATTAGAGTGACGTAGATAGAGAGACACGGCTTGGTGGATGATTTGAATGTGGGATTATTATTTTTGAAAATAGAACGTGTCAATTATGAATTCGCCTACGTTGATGATTATATTATAGCAGTAGGAACTACTAGATGGGCTATATCTAGAGTCTGATTATTATTTGCATTTTTTTTTGGATTTGGCATCATTATTTCATTGAAAAATAATGTTTGACTCAGAAGCATGGCTCTTAAAATTAACATTCATCATTCATTTTTTAAAATAGAACCATTTATGAATTCAGCAGTGCCAGTACTATTTTTGAAAATGGAACACTTTTACAAATTAACCGTCATTATGAAAAAACTGTTTGTTCACAAACACGGCTTGTAGGACGATTAGAATGTATCAACTTGGTTTGAAAATGGAACACTTTTTTCGAATTTTACATTGTTATTCGAAAAATTTGTTTTTTTCAAGAATTTCTTCTTTCTACAACCACGGCTTTCATGATGATACAAATTAATCATCCCCAAAAATAAGTTTTACATATAATAATTATTCGAGGAATTCTCTTTTGAATGCAATATGGCCGGCGAAAGGACTCAAAATAAACCAACGATGTTATATTTTAATCTAAGTCATCGTTGAAAAATTTACGCGCGCTTTATTTTGCGATTTTCAACTAGTTCCACTTTTCCACACTAACAGCATACCTGCAACTTTTCATTCGACTCATTATTGACTAAACAAAAAAACAAATATTAACAATTGAAAGTTAGCAATGATATTGAGCATTGTTGTCGGCACGCAAGCAACAATGAATGACATCATCTCATCTAAAGAAGCTTCGCCTCACCTAGTTCCTTGTTTTAGCACGAGCATTAAACATTCAATGGCCAACTCTTAGCCTTACATAATACAGTCTGTCCACCTCTCACTCGCGCGCCTTGACTCTTTCATCTCCTCACTCTCTTCAATTCTCAATGATCTCTACACACTGACTACATCATCTTCCTTACTCCCACTACCACATCCTCTCTCTGTCTCTCTCCGTCTTTTACCTCTCGCTCTCACTCGACGCTTTATACATATAAATAAATAAATAAATAAATATATATATATATATATATATATATATTTATATATATATATATATATATATATATATATTCAACCCATCAATCTTCATCATCTTCTCTGTCCCTCTCTAGAACCCATTATCTCACTCCTTCCTCAACTCTTTCATTACTCTATCTCTCTCTAACTCTCACTAATCTCCATCTCATCTACCTCCGTTCACTCTCTCTTTCTCTAATTCGCATATACAACTTACTCTTTCTAATAACAACTCTCTCTCTTACACATTATCTATCTCTTTCCTTCTCAAGATCAACCCTTCCTTCTTCTCCGATTCCGCATCTCTGTCCTACCTAAACCCTCTATCATTATCTACTGCCTCTCTCTCTCTTTATTATCTTTTCCCGCCTCTCCCTCTCTCTTTCTCTCTCTCGCACTCGCGCGGCCTTGACCATGAAGGACCAGACAGACAGGTTCAAAGATCTCTACAAGAAATAGTTCTGCTATATTTATTGCGGCCGAATGAGCTACCGAGTTCCCCGATAAGGAACCTATATCTAGACTGTGGCGGCTAGACACCAGATAAGAAGGCCAATCGCTGTGACGGATTATACAATGGAACCGGATATGGTGTTGGGAAGCTCGGTTAATATCTGGGACCATGGTTTTGAATGACAGAGTTTAGGTGAGCAGGTTGAGGCTGATAAACTACATTCAGAATCAAGGGATTTCATTTATTTTAATGTTGCTCAACGACCCCATCAACAGCTAGGTTATATGGGGGTATCAACGAATTAGTTCCATAATTAGACACCAGGAGCCTCATTACTGTAAGTTGTAGTTTCTATACGAGATCATCAGAAGGACATCGCTACCAGAAAACTACATTTTGATGATTAATGATGATATTAATTTCCCTGATTTGAGAGAAAACTGAAAATCATCATCTCAATTTCGAGAATATAATATTGTTCTTTGTCCTCCAGAGACCATGAGTCATGACGTAGGCATCACCGATTCTGTATAGAAACATGAATAAAATCGGATAATGTCTAAATCACGACTCGGAAAAATGACAAGGTCCTGGAGGACAAATAAATCACGAATCATAATTTCTGAAATTGAGATGATGATTTCTAGTTTTCTCTAAAATAAAGTGAATAAATATCGTCATCATTCATTAAAATCCAGATTAAAAATTATGATGTCCTTTAACCTGACTGTCGTATCTTCAATTCTCTATTTATGAATACATAGGAGAATACAATTTATGTTATAGTATTTATTGAAGATATAGAATACAATAACGTGGATATATTCATGAATAGGGAATTGAAGTTCGCCAGTTATGTTAAGTGATCACTTATAAAAGTCATAAAGTACAATGAGGACACAGGATATGTTCATGAACATTGTGGTTTCTAAATGTAAGAAACTTTCAGGAATATTTAATTAGACTAGATTAGATTCAGCCTATAGTTATATTGTAAACGAGATACATTTTAGTGGTTTTTAGTTTTATGAGTTGAGATAATTGAAACATGAATTGGTCCCAGTAATGAAACAAGATAAATGCTTACAGGTTATTTAAATTAGTTCTCTTTGAATTCTCATTGGAGATCCATTTTGGGAAGAATTTGAGAAAAAAGGGGATACTCCTCCAAAATTTCTCATGAACGGATATGAACGAGCGATGTATTTGTTATGTATTTTAGAATTCAATAGACCCGGAGACAAGTAGAATTTCTTGACTTTGTGGGTCTATAAAAATGTGAACATATGTCTTTTGTTTCACAATAAAAACTTCTAAAAAAAATTAATATCGATATCGATATTGATATTCTGATATTATTTTCAATTTGTGATAACTTTCTCCTATTGTACATCATAAGTTAATTGCGATTTTTTTCTCAGCCTTATCTCACTATCATTTCCCAGTCTTATTCGTACGTTCCTCTCATGGTATTGGCCAGAAATGACCACCAGTATACGTATACTCTCTTTCTATTGGCCAGCTCACACGCTAATGATACGTTTTCTTGTAACTATAGATACGTTCTGCATAAAAAATACATAAAAACACTATTAATTATCTCCACCGCCGTGGTCGGTGATTGAATATCGCATGTTTCTTGGCACACATCATGTACATGGCACTCGTTTATTATTAATAGACTGAGATTCACAAGGAATTCAACCAAACCAGGTATAAATAAACCATAATATGTATATTCAATATATATATATATATATATATATATACCGGTATATATATATATATATATATATATATATATATATATATATATATATATATATGTAGGCACTTCATATCAACTTGTAAAGTTGTAACTTGTAAAGTGTTGTAAATATGTGAAATACATATTATTATTGTTGTTTTCGAACAGTTTGATGAAATTCTTGGACGTGTCAACTGAAAACTGGTCTGATTTTCAAAAATGTAATGCCATTTCATTCGGAGAGCGTAGAATTATCTTGAAGATGTATACTTTCTCATTCAATGACACTGATTCGTGAACACAGAAACAAAGGCAAAGATGAATTTCTCAATTTGTAAATCTCTGTTCCTGTTCAAGTACCGTGCATGCACCCCCAACCATCGTGTCTTCAATTTCTTATTTATAAATATACACATCAGTAATATTTAGAAAAACTGTCTTTGTATTCAATGAAATTACTTCACTAAATACGAAAACATAAATTTTACTCTTCTATATATTCATAAATAGGTTGTTGAAGATACGACAGTTAGGTTAAGTGATCACTTAGAACTAACACTTGTATTCATGTATGTATCAATATTCATCCAAGTCGTTTTAATAACTATTAAAATACAATTACATAAATTTATTCTTCTATATATTCATGAATAGGGTATTGAAGATACGACAGTTAGGTTAAGTGATCACTTAGGCACAGAAATGAGCCACATGCTTCTCCTGTATTAGATTGGTGACATCTCCTATCTTTCAAAATTTAGTATCACAAAATTATCACTCGCTTTATCTCAAACGTGACCACTGAATATAATATCTTTGAATGAGGTATATCAGGGGATTTGTTCTCTCGTCGACGTATAAACTCCCAAGATGGTAGGAAGTGAGATCATGTCCAGGCATGATGAAGCCATATAAGCACTCCAGCTTCTTTCAGCTCAGCCCTTACATGTTGATATACAAACATCCGTGAGACATTCAGGTTCCGAACGACCGTCTTCTCTATCCGACACCACTAGCATACGAGTGTTTCGAGTCTTGATATGAGTAAAAACCCATTCATCTATTCTCTAAGCCATATTTACATAATATCTTAACACCTTTATAAATATACCCCTCTCTCACTCAATCTTTTTAGTTTTTGTATATCTATCTCCTTCAGTCCTAGTCGTCCATTGAATGTTCTCTCCCTTCACGCCTCTCTCTCTCTAGCTACTCTATTCCTCTATCCCTCTCACTCATCTATCCTCCTCTCTCTCTCTCTCTCTCTCTCTCGCTCTATCTCTCTCACTCTTCTCTCTCCCTCTCTTCCTTCATGCATCTCTCTGTCTTTCTCTTGTTATTTCCTCTAACCCTCTCGTTCTCTCTCTCCCCCCTTCCTATACATCTCTCTCTCTCTGTCGATTGTTCTATTAATAACCTGCACCTCTATCTAGGTTATGTCTCTTATGGGAGCACGTGGTGCCGACAGCTTGCTTCATGCGCTGACTGTAGAGATAGGTCTGCAACCTTCTGCTCGTCTGTCACCTTCCGTCTGTCACTGCCTGCGGCTTCGAGGTATCCTACCTATCCAATTTATATACATATATATATATATATGTATATAGACGACCTCGTGGCTCAGTCAACTATCGCTAGCAGTAGAAATCGAAGTCCGGTTGGTTGTGGGTTCGAATCCAGCATATGGCATAGGTTTTGAATTTTTAAATTCCTTTCACCTATCATCACTTGATATCCTTTCATTTTACCCGCTCATTCGTACCCTTGTATAACCTAGTTGTTGGTGGAGTTGTTAAGCAACATAATATATATATTTATATACATATATATATATATAAATATATATAAATATATATATATATATATATATATATATATATATATATATATGTACATATATATGCATAAATATATATAAATATATATATATATATATATATACATATATATGCATATATATATATATATATATATATATATGTGTATATTATGCATGCCATGTGCGTCTGTCGGTATCGTATGTATTGAGCACATGCGTGTACACCTGTGAGCAGAGCCTCACCTGTTGCACCCGGCACACAAGGGTAGGCAACAAGTTGATTGAACAACAAAGCTGACTTGTTACAATAAACTGTTACTGAATCACCTGTTAGGATTCTTATGTTCGCTGGTGAGTACAGTTTGTTTGAATAAGGTGGACAAACTTGGCGAGTCTCCTTAAACGATGGTTTATACAATTGGTGAGAAGAATTACTAATCGATTGTGGAGAATCGAAAGTGGAGAAATTGAATTGGTACTTCAAAATTGATCCGATAGTCGGAAATTGATCGACCTATAACTGAATTTCTACCATGTTTCAATAATAATAATAATCTATGGTTAAGAAGTCATTTGTAAAGCGGAAATTTTGTCGTCTTGTGATTAATCAGACCAAGTGAATAAGTTTCTATAATGCCCATTCGTTTTTGTTGTTTAGTTCATTCGAAATGATTTGGAGAAACTTGACAGATATATTCCGACGACTTGTAATAGTTGTAATTAACCTAGTATAGGACCTAGTATAGTATAGTAACTTACTCATATTGGAGTCTGGCACCACAGTAGGCTTATGCGCAGAAAGAGTGAGAACATCGTACACAAAGACCCTGTGAACAAAGAAAAGACAACATTATTAGTTTTTCCCACAAATTATGAGGCGGTTTTCGATTAGAAATTGATTCATTTTTTTTCTGCCATGTTTCCACAAACCGAACACATCATCAACATATCTAATCCAAAGTTATGATTTCATGACTACGGTATTAGTTGATACCGACATCGTGATCACTTCGTAATAATTTATACCTTGAATTATACAATATTAATATATATCCAAAATTTCCGTGGAATAGATCTTGAAAATCCACAAAATTCAAAACATCGTGTCATCTACAAAAATGAATTTCAACAAATATTCTTTCATCCTACATCTAATAATTTGTGATGTTGAAATTGTAAAAAAAAACACTCCTCGATGCCAAATGTCACATTCATCAATATTGTTTTGGTTGAATAAATCCTAAAGATCAAGACATTTCAAAACATGGTGTCATCTACGAAAATTAACAATTATTCAATTTCCTACATTTAATCAGCGACGTTGGAATCATTAGAGAAAAAAACGATTCCCAATGACAAATGTCACTTTGGTTGGATATTCTTTTCAAAGAATCCAAAAACATCGGAATGAATTAATAAAAGGATAAAACATCCCTTTATCCCCACACAAATTATTGAATTTGCCATTATCCCAGAATATATCAGTTTATTATTCACAGTTCGTTGAACAAGTTACGTTACGATAAAATATTCCATTGGGGTGTTAATACCGTCCTTCTGGTTTCAAGTATACAAAGCCATGGAAAAAGGGTCTTTTTGTGGACCCGGCTATTCTGGCTGAGTTGAATCAGTCATGTTCATGTACCTATTTCTCAGGAATGGTTCTTTGAAAGTACATCTTGATTGTTGTTACATGTTGTTTATACCTCTGCTATGACTTTAGAGGCACATGATCAGCATTAATAAAAAATTATTTTGTGATTTTTATTATTTTTCCTAAAACAATTGAAAATTTCCAGAATTCATCACATTTTATTGGTTTCATTTATTTAAAAAAACTCTGATGTGTTGTCCAATCAGTAAATCCCTCTGCTAAAGTTTGTGTATACATGAATGCATCTTCTGTGGATTTCAAACAAATTTGGTCGAAGCAATCCCATATGAAAGTATATTTATACTAGAAATTATTATTCTGAAATAACGGGCATTGAAAACTGATAACATTCATGCGTAGCAGACCTACGCATATGGAAATAGCACTACGCATGTAACTAAATATAATTCTGAGATCAATATAATATGAATGTGTACAAACAAATCATATCCATATATTCGTCACACATCGGAAAAAAAAGTGCGAGAAAATATGATCGCCCCTCACACACAGAAAAATGCGATGTTTGGGTTCACTAAAAGTTCTGTCTTTCATTGTCCATCATGAGGATTGATTGTTAAAGTTTATACTATTCTCTTCTGTGTCTTCATATATTCCATCCTTTCTATGTATTACGTCATCATTCTCTTATTTTAACAACGATTGTATAATAAAGTGCTGACATTGATAAAACAAAGAATACAACCACACATTTCAGATACTTTGACCCATTTCTGTTCTCAGTCCTTCCCTGTCTACCGCAGATGTTACCCGCCGTCAACTGATGGGGGAGGGGGAGGGGGAGGGGGGATGAGGCCGCGAGGGGTTGAAACAGTTTATTTTAGACTCGAGAGAGAGAGTTTCACACAAAACATGCCACACGTCTCCCGTATGAACCCTCAGGGAACATGGGAAGAATTCTCATCCAGCTTATAGTCATCATTGTCGCCCTCGGTAGCTCAGTTAGCTGAGGCTGAAGCTAAAGGTATGGGTTTGAGTCCTGCATAAGGCATGGGTTTTTTGTAAACGTCCTTTCAGTTATCATCACTTCATAGTTTCATTATCCGCTCATGCGTGTCCCTGTTAAACCTAGCTGTTTGGTGGGGTCGTTAAGCGAACAATAATCAATTATAGTCATCATGGGCCACTATTACATATAACTGAAACTAAAAGCACCATGATGGGGACTTGACTGAATTTAATTATTTAAAATGAAAGAATACATTTTAGAATTAACATAGTGTGTACTATCTAATGTATACATGAATAGGAGTGTTACTTCTAAGTGGTCACTCATAATCTAACTGTCGTATCTTCGATAACCTATTTATGAATATATGGGAGAGTAATATTGGAACATTGGAATTATATTCCAGCACGGTGATTACAAATCGAGAAATTTATCTTCACTATTGTTTTCTCTTTTCAAAAACCAGTGTGATTAAATGAAGAGTTCACATCTCCAAGATAATTTTATGCTCTTCAATTATTATGACATTTTATTTTTGTGAATTCAATCAGATTAGAGATAATACTTCAATGAATATCATCACGATCTTTTCATTCATTGACGTTTTATCTTGAAACTGATTGAATTTACTGAAATAGAATGTCATATTAATGAGAGCGCATATGGAATTATCTTGGAGATGTGAGCTTTTCATTCAATCACACTGGTTTTTGAACATAAAAAAATTAGAGAAGGTGAATTTCTCCATTTTTATGAGCTGCGTTCATAAACCCTCTCAATTATTAATGCCGATATTAATTCTCGTGATTCTATAGAAAACTCAAGAATGAAGAGTCTGCATCTCAATTTCAGAAATTTTGATTAAATGTTCATCCCTCAGAGACCATGAGTCATGACGTAGGCATTACTAATTCTGTATAGAAACATGAACAGAATCTAGTAATGTCTGCGTCACGACTCAGAAAAAGGGCCAGGTCCGCCTGGAGGACAAATGAATTGTTAATAATAACTGTAATAAAGATGATAATTTCTAGTTTTCTCTAGAGTTTAGGAAATATATACCGCCTTTATTCATCAAAGTCTAGTTTCAGGGATGTAATGCCGTTCAAAAATCACTTTCCTGGTCGCTCAGATCTTTTTCTAACGATGCGAATAATAACAATGCATTATAAATTCTATATGAAGACATTTCATTTTAACGATTCCCTTGACATAAAAAACGTCCCCTAGAAAAAAACACATGTCTTTGCAGATAATAAAACGCCAAGGGAGAAATCATCCCCTAAAAACTAGACAAAAAGCTATATAAATAAGAAAAAGAGGGGAGCTGTATTAGAATAGTTGTTGGAAGAAAGAGACAGGAATAGACAATAAAGAATCTAACGGAGAGGCACATATGTTTTTTAAGGATTTCTTCCTTTTTGGTTTAAAAATTTGATTTTTGTTCCCACGTTTTGGTGTAAAATAGATATATAATATATGTTAATATATTTTTCATGCAAAAAATCATAATAGACAAAATTGAGTATCTTTTTGACAGGCAATTTGAAGGAAGAAACGTTAGATAGCAGGATACATGTTTTTTAAGGATTTTTTTTACTTTTTTGGTTTGAAAATCTATTTCTGTTCCCACGTTTTGATGGAAAATAGATATATAATATATGTTAATATATATTTTTTATATACAAAATCATAAAAGACAAAATTGAGTCTCTTTTTGACAGACAAATTGAAAGAAGAAACGTTAGATAGTTGGACTTTTCTCTGATTTAAAAACGGAAAGATTTTTTCTCACGTTCATTCCGAATGGATTATGCTAATCTAGTTATGTAGAAATGATGATAGTCAAAATTGAATGTAAATATTTTTGATTTTGCAATTTGAAAGGAAGATCCGTTAGACATGAAGTTTGAGTAACAAAAGACAATTTTTACAGTTAAAAAACTGAAATGATTGAAATTGAAAATGATGGATGATGGAAAGAGAGATCGAGAAACATCCCTCAAAATAGCAGAGGTAAAACCGTGGGATAAAACATATCTGTAAAATACAAGAAAAAATAATATTTTGTTGTTAATTTTCTGCTATTGATAAGTTGTGGAAATTTCTACAAAATCATCATTTCCCAGTGGAGGCTATGAATAACAAGATAGAATCATTGGGACCAGAAGGTGATTTTACCATGCTAAAGCGAAAAGATGGATTAACCTTTAGATCAACTGCATGAAAATTAGAAAGCATGAAAATAAATGTCGTTTTGTTAAAAATAAAAAAATAAATCAAGACTGAGATTCGAGATCAGTTTTACGAATTGATAGTGGAATAAGCAATAGTTAGTTGATTAACTTGTTATCACCCTTGATTAAATATGTTATTTTCGTGAGAACGTTGAGAGAGAGACGGAGATGAAGAAAGAGAAAGAAAGAAGAAAAAAGAGAGAATACAGAGTACAAATACACAAAAGACATAACTTAAACAAAAGTCACAAATTCATAAACAACCTAAATTCTCCAAGTATAACACATCTCTTAAATCTCATCTAATTTAGTATCACACAATGAGCTACGTACATACAAATAATAACAATAAACATTAAGATTACAAAGAAATTCCATTTCGCTGACAACAATAAAATATATACACTTTCCCACGCTTTACAACACTATTACTACAACTCACTTAGTGCTTACTACATACACTTCTATTCTCTTCCCATAACATCACAGCGCTATCTCTCTCTCTTTCTATCCCACAGGAATTATATATTCGCGTACTCATATTTTGAGATTATGAGATATCAGTAAGATAAGGGATGGGAGGGGAGGGGGGGGGGGGGAGATGGGGAATGCTTCTCCATCAGTGAGTTTCAAGAAATCCCATGAATTCATCCTTTACTTTCCTCAAAAACTATAGCCCTCATAAATATATATATATATATATGTATTGGAATGTGGATTCTCTCTCTCTCTCTCTCTCTCTCTCTCTCTATATATATATGTATATATATATATATATATATATATATATATATATATATATATATATATATATATATATATATATATATATATATGTATATATATATATATATATATATATATATATATATATATATATATATATATGTGTGTGTGTAAAAGAATGTGGATTCAAAGAGTATATATCAGGATGGAATTTCTAGATGACAAAATTAATGTATATTTTGAAATGAATCTTAGCAATGTCAAGACTACAATTAACGATTACGAATGCAGATGCAGTATGAATTTTACAACACAATATCCAAGATACCCATACAAAATTACACAGAATTTATTCCAAAAAACCCAGTCCAATATTTTCCCTATTTCACACCATTTTTTAAAATATATTTTAGTAGGTCTACATGTCCCAAAATGAATATATAGAGTACTGTATAATTTTGGAGTCAGTATTTTGAATTCTCACCCTCCCCTGATGAATCCAATCTCCTATTTTACTTCTTCTCCTAAAAAACTGAGAATCTTTTTCCCATGATAGACAAACATCCTAGAAACGAACAATGTAAATGTAGATAGGTCATTTGTCAAAAAACTCCCCATGGAAATAGGGGAGTTTTTTCACATATCCGTCTTTTTCGGTGTTTAATTCATTTTTAGTAATATATTATAATATATAAAACTGGGGGCATGCTACAATAGAATAAATATATACACACAAACTTACACGTCTCTTTGAAGATTCACGCATATTTTAATTTTTTAAAATATCCCATAATAAAAATGATAGAATGTCTGTTAGGTGATCTCGCCACCCTAAAAGGTGTTCCCTCTTCTCTCCTCTTCCCCTCACCTGACAGGTCTATCCCGAACCTCCCCGAACCATCGTTTCATACCTTTTAAAATACCTCTACCTTTTTATAGATCGATCTCAAGTGTTTCCGCGTATAGCATGGTCAACAAATAATATACTTCACATTGGTAAAAATAAATCGAGGGTAACCTAGCCGCAACGTAACATTATTATTATCAACGTAACATATAAACGATCGTAGTGGGTTTTTGTTGTGAATATATTGTAGTGAAACTGCATCACAACATTCAGAGAAGTATCTTATAAAATATTGTCGATCCATAATAAAGAATAGATATCAAGGGTAAACTATATCCAAAACGTAGCATAATTATTATGAACGTAACATATAAACGATCGTAGTAGGTTTTTGTGGTGAACATATTGTAGTGAAACTGCTTCACACCATTCAGAGAAGTATCTCATGAAATACTGCCGATCCATAATGAACAATAAATATCAAGGGTAAATTATACCCAAAACGTAACATTATTATTATCAACGTAACATATAAACGATCGTGGTGGCTTTACAGTGATACTATATTGTAGTGAAACTGCTTCACACCATTCAGAGAAGTATCTTGTAAAATACTGTCGATCCATAATGAACATTCACAATATGTTACTTGTTATTTGTATGTAACGGTACGCTGTGAGGTAAAAATCGACGGCAAAAATATCGAGTGTTACTTTTACATGCAACTGATCCTTCCACTTTTGTTATTATAACATTTGAGTCCAGCTTTATCGGCATGGTCATTTCCCTGGATTTTGACTTCCCGCTTTATGAACACGTTCCCTTGAATCCTGACATGTCCAGAAACCCAACAGAGAACTAAACGTCAACATCTTCAGATGCAAGCGGGGTCAGGACTCGGGAGTGTTTAAATACAGATTTATTATAACTGTTAAATTATCATAGTACCTTAATGGAGTTTAAAATTATGTGTTTATTTTATCTTTCAATTTGTTCTTAATTGGTGAATTTAATGTGAGAAGAATACAAGTGGTAATGAAATATTTAATTATATAATTGTCACGTTTTCACAGAAATTTCATGCCGTGAGTGAAATCAGAGTTGCAGATCTCGAATACCAGTTTTATTGTAAGTATGAAATGAACAAGTCAAAGCGAGACCGTTTCATTGAAAATGTGTGAGGAAAATTATTTCAATTTCAAGTATTTTCACATACTTTATAATAATTTTAATTCTATTATGTTTGGAAGAACCTGTTCATGAATCATTCCTGTACGTTATAACTGTCATATAAGTGGTCAATTAAAACCTAACTGTCGTATCTTCGATAACCTATTCATGAATATATAGGAGAGTAAAATGTAAGTGTTTGTATTTCATATTTACTAACATTACTTCAGTGAAAACTACAACACAAATCTTACTCTCCTATATATTCATAAATAGGAGATTCAAGAAACGACAGTTAGATAAAGTGATATCACTTAAGGCAGTCCAACATTTAACAAGAATTCAACTTCAGAAGTACAATATACAAATCAAGTTTCAGTCATCGGTTTCATGTATGTTTTCTCAACATCAATTATTATTTATCACTTGCTCATTCTTACCCCAAAAACCTGATTGATGATTATTATATGTTAAATGACCCCACCAACACCTAGGATATTGGGGCATCCAACTGTTAGTGGAGTGCATGTCTTCTCAACATCACTTATCTATCACGTGCTCATTCTTACCCCAAAAACCTGATTGATGATTATTATATGTTAAATGACCCCACCAACACCTAGGATATTGGGGCATCCAACTGTTAGTGGAGTGCATGTCTTCTCAACATCACTTATCTATCACATGCTCACTCGTACCCCAAACACTTGACTGATGATTATCATGAGCTAAACGACCCCACCAACAGCTAGAATATTGGGAGACCCAACTGTGAGTGGAGTGCATATCTTCTCAATATCACTTATCTATCACATGCTCACTCGTACCCCAAACACTTGACTGATGATAATCATAAGCTAAACGACCCCACCAACAGCTAGGATATTGGGAGACCCAACTGTTAGCGGAGTGCATATCTTCTCAACATCACTTATCTATCACGTGCACACTCGTATCCCAAACACTTGACTGATGATTATTATATGCCCTATACGACCCCACCAACAGCTAGAATAGGTAGATGGATATATATTACATTGTCTTTTTTCACTTCCATTCACATATAGCTGATTGATTAATAACTGACTACATAGGATAATACAGACATTACAAGATAAATGGTATATACCATTTCATTGAAAAGTTACTATGGAAATTATTTCAATCCGATATAATATTGAGGGAACCTATTGTAGATGGGCAGAGATCTGAATAAGATTTATATATATATATATATATATATATATTTATTTGTATTAGTGAAGAAGTTACGCAAAAAACCGACCCATCTTAAGGTAACCAAACGGTAGATTTGTCAGTCGGCAAATAATAATCCGTAACCTTGAAATTGTGCAAGATATCTTTTCTTCCTCACCCACCCCACCCTGCAACGGTACAACGGAGGGTGGAGGGTGCTGTTTTTTAAGATCAGAATCCCGTTAGATTGATGGCCCACTAATATCACAGCGGGGTTGGGGGGGGGGGGGATTCGCAAGGTATTGTACTGTGCTGTTCATAATGACTATAGCTTGAAAAACGGAGAAACGTTTTTTAGGGGGAGATATCAAAGATTTGTTAAAAAGTGGAACTTTAAAGTTGTGACCTACCATAGATGGGCCTTGGTTGGTTGATAACGCTAGGTTATTGGGTGTGTGGAATTAAAGCATACACATTACTATTATAAATTAAAAAACATGAACTTTGACACCAGGACTGAGCTGTCTGTGACCATACTTCTTCAGCGCAGATGAAAGTATGTCGGTTTCCAGAAGTCGGGAACACATTATAAGTATAAACCGTTTCTGTGATATATCCGGACATTACCAGCATTGGTATTGAAAGTAAACCAAACACACAAATGTTGATATCTTCTACTTTGAACCAAGTCACTTAGGCAATGTTAACTTCTTTCCATTAACAGCAGATGTGAAGTTTATCATTATACAATGGGGAATAAAATCAGTGATGGGCCTGAATTAGTATAATTAGGCATATCACTTCACTAATTGAAGGGCGTGGTTGATTAGTGGGCCTATTTTATCCAAGTATTTGCTTCGTGGACTGTGGGAAACCATAAAAAAACCTCAGGATGGATAGAAAACATTGAAAAAGTGTTATATATGTGTGTATATATATATATATATGTATATATATATATATATATATATATATATATATATATATATATATATATATATATATATATATTTATTGAATATGAATCAAATGGAATATAAATGTGTCGCTGATGTATTTGTGTCTAGGTTTATGTCTACTCCTGTACCACTATGTCGGATCACAAGTGTTTTGCGAGCCTCGATATCCCGGCTTTGTCTCGAGACTTGTAGGGGCGGTGTGTGGGACGGAGCAAGGGGTGGGGTGGGGGTGGGGGGGGATGATATAACGGTTTTCTCCGCGATATTATCCGCAAGATTAGACAGATTCTCCCGTGGCTACAGTGACGTGCTAAGTAGAAGTTGCTGTTAAGAAGTAAAGAAAAAAAAATTGACGATTCATTTCGAAAATTCATTATATTATATCTTCGTGATTGAGATGACTATTGGATATCCAGTATCCCCACCAACAAATAGGTTATCTGGGCCAATGAATGATATTTTTTTAAAATCCCCATTAAGAGCTGGGTTATTTGGGGCAATCGATATATGGTATTTTTTTCAATATCTCCACCAACAGATAGGTCATTCGGGGTAACGGATGAATGGATTGTTATTTCAACATCCCCACCAACAGTGAGGATATTTGGGGCTTCGAAACATGTTCACAATTAACCGTGCTTCGTACTGGACTTCAACCCACACCTGAATTCACTTCCTATTTAATGGCTCATTCCCCAATTCACTTTAGTTTGTCAATCATCCATCATCCATCATTAGGTCATTTGTACTCCACACATCCTGGATGTTGATGAAGTTATCAATCAACAACAATAAACAGCGGTTTTTGAAATACATCCCTAATCAGTGATAAGATTGATGTTAGGGCCCATATTACCAATAATAAAAATGTGTTTCAAGCTAATTAATCAATTGCAGTACAAAAATAACATTGGTAACCAAGAGTAATAAAAAGCTAATCCACTAATTATCGCTCAATCAACAAATTTATTATCCATAAAACGGGACCTTAGCAAAATAACATGAAAACCAAAGTGTTTGGATTTCGATCACATTACACACATTAAATTCAATCGCATATCCTGCGTCTACTCATTCACATCAAGTAACAATAATACAATTCTTTCAACTATACACTTTTCCTCTGCTAAGACATCCCAACTAATTCATCCCCATAGAGTTTAGCACCTATATATTTCCCGTCACTGACTATACCCCTAGTATAACCTTGGGGCGCATCCACAGAAACCTCCATATAACCCCAAACACCGAGAAAAGGACACTTCCTACATGAAAATCTTTTTTACTTTCATCTCTCAAAAATAGGGTCACATATTTGTGTAGGTTTTTACAGCTGTATGTTTTGTTAAAAAATGCGACCGACCTGAGCAGGTTTCTGTTATGTAAGGGAGGGATGATGCAATTTAGGGGTAGCTATTGTCTGAGCTAGGGTGCTGCGCGCGCAGGTAGGAGACGGGTGCAGTGTGCTATAGGGTGACACATTGCTATGGCAACGATTACCTGTGGATTCGCTCAATTAGTTGACTGATGTTTAGCGTTTTTATTATTGCTGAGTTATGTGGGGTTACCTACCTTGTTCACATTTAATTGAGGTGACTAGAAGAACGCTTTGAATATATATATATATATATATATATATATATATATATATATCTGTGTGTGTTGAATATACGAGTGTGAATTAATCGTTTTGATGAAGGAACATTCAATACAATTATATGCTATGTGTATTGTATTGAATGTTTGTTCATGAAAGCGACTAGAATTCTTCATCAGTATCATATAGTTGATACAATATGAGTCGTTTAAGTTTGCGAGATAGCATATATAAGTTATATATATATATATATTTATATATTTATATATATGAATATATATAGTGACTGTATTAAAGGTGAGAACGTGAGAACGGAGAACGAATCGTTGAATCGACACCGGTGGCTGATAGAGGTTTACTAAATACACCTTCTTGTCCAAGTTTTGTTAGGATCGTATCGTTAGATTTTGTGCTAGAGCAAACAGCCACATTGTCATTTGTAATTTTTTCGACATTGTATTCCCCATAAGCGAACTCGAAATCATAATTTTCGGGGAACGAAATTATATATCGATACTGAGTAAGCAGTGGTGGATAGATGGTCACAGACTACACGCGTGGTGCCAGTTGCGTCCGGATCTGATGTCTGGTTCTCTCGCGATAGCCAAACTGCGATAGACCGAAGTTACAAAAATCAATGGCCCAACTTAGATTAAGAGCGATAACGGGAGAGCGGCGAGTCGGATCGAGACCGCATTGGTACCAGCAGATAGGTATTGACGAGACGAACATTTCGTTGGTACACCCATCTTGTTGTGAATATCCGTTCCTGCACGGCGGCAGAAACAAAGATTCAACACTGTTTTAACATTGTATTCCCCATAAGCGAACTCCAAATCGTGATGGGGTTAAAATCTTTGTCCAAGGTCTGTGGATTATGGTCAAGATTTGTGGGCAATGCCCGGTCTATGTTCAGGTTCTCTCGCGAGAGCCAATCCCATGACGAAGTTCAAATAATCTGGGCCTAACGAAAGTTATATCGATACGGTAAGATGGGATGGTCGGACAGATACCGTGGTGCAGTGGGTTGACGAGACATTTCGTCGCAACCAAACTGGTGAACCCGTTCTGCAAGAAGACAGATGCCCAACTGGTTAGACATTGGTATTCGCATAGACGGATCGACATTGTTCGCGAACGAATTGTATCGATACTGGTTCGTGGTGGTGATTGTCTCGACTCCGGTGTGCCGGTCGGCGGAACGATAAGTCGTTCACTCGCGATAGCCAACTTCGATAGCCGAGTTACCAAAATCTGTGTCTGGGTAAGAGATAATCGGCAGGGTGAGCAGTGGGATCGAGGACACATGGCTACAGCAGTGGGCAATTTGCGGACGGAACATTGTTGGTTACCTCGTGTGAATCTCGTCCGACGCGAAGAAAAACAAATCATGTTTAACTTGTATTACCGAAAGGAAACGGCGATCGGATTGTCGGAAAGAATTTTATCGCAGTGGTTGAGACAGTTTGATGGTCACACATTAGTTGGTGCAATTGCCGTCCGCCGGAGTGCAGTAACCGAAAGATTCCAACATCGATACATAGATTGCCCAAAAGCAAGTGGCCTAACTCAAGTTATGAGCTGGGAAACGGAGTTCGATCGAGACCGGATTGGTACGTGGATGGATGGTCACGAGACACATTCGTTGGTACCACTTCGGTTCTGATATCGTTCTCCGGCGGCAAACTGCGAAGACGATTCAACAAACAATGTCAACTATAAAGCGAACCGAAACATTGCGGTGAACGATTTTAACGATTGGGTACAGCAGATAGATGCAAGACACATTCGTTGGTACACCCTCGTTTTGAATCTCGTTCCTTCCGGCAAACAAACGACAAAGTTTAAACAGTGTCTTCACCTTAGGAACAGCCAAATCGGATTGTACGCGGCAAGAAGATTTTGAATTGGTACAGCAGATGGTGGATTGATGCAACGATTTTGTACCGTGGTGCCATTTGGTCCGATCCGTTGCGTTGGCAGCAGACCAAAAGATTCACATTTCAAATTGATCATAAGCGAACTCAAAGTTATGACTTTGGGAACGAAATTATGCGATCGGGAAGAATGGGACCAGATGGTAATTGACACGAACATTTCGTTGGTACACCATTTTGGTATTTAATCGTTCCTCGCGCGCAGCAAACTGAAGACGAAGTTGAAAATCAAGCAACTTGGTAAGAGCGATACGGGAGAACGGGAATTTATAGCCGATTGGTAGCAGCGATAGTTGACGAGACAACAGTTCGTTGGTCACCATTTGTTGGTATCTCGTACCAAACTGGAGAAACGAAGTTCAAAAACTGTCTAATTAGTTTAATAAGCGAACCCAGATCGTGCGGGCGAAGAATTTATATCGACAGGGGTGAGCAGTGTTGACTAGAGATTTGTCGTTACCCCGTGCCAATTGTAGATCTTCTGCAGGTCTTGCAGAAGCAACAGTTTCCCGAAGTTTCAAAATCCTAGCGAACTCAAATCATGACGATAGGGACGAACGGATCGATCGAGACCGGATGGAACGCAATAGGTATGAGAGACTACATCGTTGGCATTTGTGTGAATGTCGTTCCTCCGGCGCAGAAACAAGATGAATGTTAACAATTCAGGGCCCGAAAGCTAAGACGTGATGTCGGGGAGAAGACGTGTCGATCGAAGGCGGCATTGGTGCAAGATGGTATTAAGCGGGTGAACATTTGCGCCCATTTGTTGGTTATCCGTTCCTGACGCGCAGAACGAAGCAAAAAATCATGGCCCAATTAGATTCCATAAGGAACTCAAAGGCTGTCGGAGAACGAAATTGTATCACAGTAGGTAGATGTGATAGAGGCAACATCCGTGGTGCCAATCGTTGTAGATCTCAGTTCATGCAGGAGCAAAACGGGTTTCAACATTGTTCAACATTGTCCTAGGAACTCAAATATGAGTTCGGGAGAAATTTCGAGATGGGTCAAATGATGGTAGAGGTCGATCAGCTACACGGTGGTACAATTTGCGTCCGGATCTATTGTTAATCTCCGGATGCCTGCACTGCGTAGAACCAAAGTTGCAAATTTGGCCCAATTTTAGCAGAGCGAACGAAACGGCGAGGGAAGAAATTCACATGGACAGCAGGATAGTTGGACAGAGGTACATACCCTGGTCAATTTGGTGGATCTGCGTTCTGGTCCGCGATAGCCAAAGAATAACGAAGTCACAAAATTCAATGGTATTCCCATAAGCGAACTCCAGCAGAATGCGGGGAGAAATTGATGGTAGCAGTGTTTAAATTGCACAGACTACACGCGGAATTGCGTCCGGATCTCAGGTTTCCTGCAGAGCCAAACAGCGATCACCGAAGTTGCAAAACAGTGATCCCAAAGCGAACGAAATTAGCTTGGGGAACGGATTTATCGAGACCGGTGGTACCAGCAGATAGGATGATGGCACGACTTCGGTGGTACACATTTGTTGTAAATCTCATTCGTCTCGGCGATAAAAAGTTTAACACGTTTTAAAATTATGGCCCCTAAGCTTATGAGCAATTTTTCGGTGAACGAGATTTACTCGATACGGGACCGTGGTCAGCAGATAGGTTCAGAAAACATTGGTGCGTTGCCCGATCTTGTTGTGATCTCCGATGCCAACTGCGATAGACGAAAAAATTCAAGGTTTAACTTGGTTCCAGAGCGAAACGGAAACAGATGTCGAGGAACGAATTGGTACGAGCAGTGGTGTAGAGGCAACATACACGTGGCATTCGTGGATCTCCGTTCATCGCAGCAGACAAATCACATGTTCAACAAGTTCCAAAGCAAACTCGAAATTATGCTATCGGGGAACGAAATTTTATCGATACTGGGAAGTCAAATGAGGATAGCTGGTTCGGACCACAGCGTGGTTGCAATTGCACGATTTCGTGGGTACCTCCGTTGAACTGCGTTCCGAAACGTGGAAAAATCAATGGATCAACTTGGTTAACATGTATCCGCATAACGATCGAGAACGCGTTTTCGGCGACCGAATGTACACAGATACGTATTGACAGAGGACGGTAGATTGGTACACTACGGGGTTGGCGTTCCGTTCTGGACGGCTAGGACAGATTCAACACTGTTAACCATGAATTACCAAAAAGGCCCAATCAGGATTTAAGGGGAAACGGAATGTAATCGATAGAGTCAGATCGAGAAAGGTTTGGTCACCAGCAGAAGCGTTGACCATGCGTGATGTTTTCCTCTCGGAGCTCCGTCCGCAACTGCGATCAACAAAGATTGCAACATTCAAGCTGCCCTAAGGTAAAGCGAAAGAAGAATTTGGGAACGAAATTGATATCGATAGGGGTAACAAGCAGAGGATGGTACAGACGAACGATTTGTCATTACCCGCATCCGTTGTAGTCTTCTCCGCGTAGCAAAGCAAAGATTGAAATGTTTCAAATCGTAATTCCCTAAGCGAATCGAAACTATGATCGGCGAACGAATTTTACGATACTGGGTAAGAAATGGATGATGGCACAGACTTGTAAACCCTCTTGTTGTAATCGTTCGCACCGGGCTAATGTAGTTCTCGCACGTTAAACTGCGTATCCCAAGGCAAAAATCAAGCCAATTGGTTGGGACGAATTAGGAACGGATCGATCAGGACGCATTGGTACCAGCAGATGGTATTGACAACGAACATTCGTTGGTACGCATCTGTGTGGTTCTCCCCGCGGGCAGAAACAAGATCGACAGTTGCAAAATTGTGTCCTAACTGAACTCAAGGTGATGACGGCGGTAAGAATTTTAATCGAGTTGGTCCAGGTGGTATTGGGACAACATTTCGCGTTCCCATCCGTTGATGTCAGTTCCTCGGCGAGAGCCAAACAACGATCACAAGTTCCAAAAATCGAGCTAAATCAAGTTCGGGAACGAAATTTTAAGGGATACGGGAGCGGATGAGGAAGATGGTACAGACAATAGGTGATTGCGAGACTTAGCAGTTCTCGCATAGTTGAATCTCCGTTTCGACGAAGCGCAAAACAAAATTCAACTTAGGTTAAGATCCATGAGCGAACCCAACGTGATGATCGGGGAACCGCAATTGTACATCAGATGGGTGAGAGGGGAATGCGGACTACACGTGTGGAATTCGCGTCCTGCATGTCGGTCTCTGCGATAGCCAAAGGGATAACAAGTTTAACATTGAATGGCCCAATAAGTAACGATATTGGGGAAAGGAAGTCTGATCGACGATGGGTACCAGAGGTGGATGAGAGGACATCTACGCGTCGATACCCCATTCCGTTGGTATGATCAGTTTCATGGCGCGAAGAAACAAGATTCGACATGTTTAAACATTGTCGTGCCCAAAGATGAGCGATAACGGGAGCGCGAATTTATCGGACCGATTGGTAAGCAGATAGGTATTGACAGACGAACATTTCGTTGCACCTCTTGTTGTGAATCTCGTTTCTGCACGGCGGGCAGAGAACAAAGATTAAAATTTAAATGCTATCCCAATGAGCGAACTCCAAATGGGAGATTGGCGGGGAAAGGAATTTTACTCGACAGTGGGGTGAGCAGTGGTGGATAGATGGTACAGACATCAGCGTGGTGCAATCCGTCCGGACGATGTGGTTCCGCGATAGCCAAACTGCTGAGACCAAGTCACAAAAATCAATGGCCCAACTTAGATTAAGAGCGATAACGGGAGAACGGCGAGTCGGATCGAGACCGGATTGGTACCAGCAGATAGGTATTGACGAGACGAACATTTCGTCGATACCCCCATCCCGTTGTGGATCTCAGTTCATGCATGGCGGCAGAAACAAAGATTCAACATTGTTTTAACATTGTATTCCCCATAAGCGAACTCGAAATTATGACTTTCGGGGAACGAAATTTTATATCGATACTGAGTAAGCAAATGAGGATAGATGGTCACAGACTACACGCGTGGTGCCAGTTGCGTCTGAATCTGATGTCTGGTTCTCTCGCGAGAGCCAAACTGCGATCGACCGAAGTTGCAAAAATCAGTGGCCTAACTCAAGTTATGAGCGATAACGGGAGAACGGCATTTTTCGGATCTAGACCGGATTCGGTAAAAG
>OU015475.1:2822423-2856284 GCA_907164805.1 Brachyptera putata
GTTAACTGTAATAGAGATGGTAATTTCTAGTTTTCTCTAGAGTTAAGAAAATATTAATATATATCGTCTTTATTCATCAAAGTCTAGTTTTAGGGATGTAATATCGTTCAAAAATCACATTTTCGGTCGCTCAGATCTTTTTCTAACGATGCGAATAATAACAATGCATTATAAATTCTATATGAAGACATTTCATTTTTAACGATTTCCTTGACATAAAAAACGTCCCCTAGAAAAAAAACACATGTCTTTGCAGATAATAAAACGCCAAGGGAGAAATCATCCCCTAAAAAACTAGACAAAAAGCTATATAAATAAGAAAAAGAGGGGAGATGTATTAGAATAGTTGTTGGAAGAAAGAGACAGGAATAGACAATAAAGAATCTAACGGAGAGGCACATATGTTTTTTAAGGATTTCTTCCTTTTTGGTAGTGAAATTTGATTTTTGTTCCCACGTTTTGGGTGTAAAATAGATATATAATATATGTTAATATATTTTCATGCAAAAAAAATCATAATAGACAAAATTGAGTATCTTTTTGACAGGCAATTTGAAAGAAGAAACGTTAGATCGTAGGAAACATGTTTTTTAAGGATTTCTTCCTTTTTGGTTTAAAAATTTGATTTCTGTTCCCACGTTTTGGTGGAAAATAGATATATAATATATGTTAATACATATTTTTTATATACAAAATCATAGAAGACAAAATTGAGTATCTTTTTGACAGACAAATTGAAAGAAGAAACGTTAGATAGTACGATTTTTCTCTGGTTTAAAAACGGAAAGATTTTTTCTCACGTTCATTCCGAATAGATTATGCTAATTTAGTTATGTAGAAATGATGATAGTCAAAATTGAATGTAAATATTTTCGATTTTGCAATTTGAAAGGAAGATCCGTTAGACATGAAGTTTGAGTAACAAAAGACAATTTTTACAGTTAAAAAACTGAAATGATTGAAATTGAAAATGATGGATGATTGAAAGAGAGATCGAGAAACATCCCTCAAAATAGCAGAGGTAAAACCGTGGGATAAAACATATCTGTAAAATACAAGAAAAAATAATATTTTGTTGTTAATTTACTGCTATTGATAAGATGAAGAAATTTCTACAAAATCATCATTTCCCAGTGGAGGCCATAGATAACAAGGTAGGACCGTTGGGACCAGAAGGTGATTTTACCATGCCAAAGCGAAAAGATGGATTAACCTTTAGTTCAACTGCATGAAAATTAGAAAGCATGGAAATAAATGTGGTTTTTTTAAAAATGAAAAAATAAATCAAGACTGAGATTCGAGATCAGTTTTACGAATTGATAGTGGAATAAGCAATAGTTAGTTGATTAACTTGTTATCACCCTTGATTAAATATGTTATTTTTGTGAGAGCGTTGAGAGAGTGACGGAGATGAAGAAAGAGAAAGAAAGAAGAAAAAAGAGAGAATACAAAGTACAAATACACAAAAGACATAACTTAAACACGTCACAAATTCATAAACAACCTAAATTCTCTAAGTATAACACATCTCTTAAATCTCATCTAATTTAGTATCACACAATGAGCTACGTACATACAAATAATAACAATAAACATTAAGATTACAAAGAAATTCCATTTCGCTGACAACAATAAAATATATACACTTTCCCACGCTTTACAACACTATTACTACAACATCACTTAGTGCTTACTACATACACTTCTTTTCTCTTCCCATAACATCACAGCGCTATCTCTCTCTCTTTCTATCCCACAGGAATTATCTATTCGCGTACTCATATTGTGAGATTATAAGATATCAGTGAGATAAGATAGAGGGGAGGAGGGGGGGGAGGGGGGGGGGGGGTAAGATGGGAAATGCTTCTCCATCAGTAAGTTTCAAGAAATCCCACGAATTCATCCTTTATTTTCCTCAAAAACTATAGATAACTATATATATATATATATATATATATATTAAAATGTAGATTCAGAGAGTATATATCAGGATGAAATTTATAGATGACAAACTTAATGTCCATTTTGATATGAATCTTAGCAAAGCCAAGTCTACAAAACGATTACAAAATACAAATGAAGTATGAATTTTACAACACAATACCGAAATACAAAGGTTACCCTCTTACCCAGAATGTTTTCGAAATACCAAGTCCAATATTTTCCCCAATTCATACTATTTTTTAAAATATATTTTAGTATATGTCCCAGAATAAATATATAGAGTACGGTACAGTATAATCTTGGAGTCAGTATTTTGAATTCTCACCCTCCCTTGAAGAATTCAATTTCCTATTCTACTTCTTCTTTTAAAAAAACTGAGAATCTTTTTCCCATGATAGACAAACATCCTAGAAACGAACAATGTAAATGTAGATAGGTTATTTGTCAAAAAACTCCCCATGGGAATAGGGGAGTTTTTTCACATTTTCGTCTTTTTCGGTGTTTAATTCATTTTCAGTAATATATTATAATATATAAAACTGGGGGAATGCAACAATAGAATAAATATATACATACAAACTTACACATCTCTTTGAAGATTCACGCATATTTTAATTTTTTTAAATATCCCATAATAAAAATGATAGAATGTCTGTTAGGTGATCTCGCCACCCTAAAAGGTGTTCCCCCCTCCTCCCTCCCTTCCCCCTCACCCGACAGGTCTATCCCGAACCCCCCGAACCATCGTTTCATACCTTTTAAAATACCTCTACCTTTTTATAGATCGATCTCAAGTGTTTCCGCGTATAGCATGATCAACAAATAATATACTCAACATTCGAGGGTAACCTACTCAAAACGTAGCATTTTTATTATTAACGTAACATATAAACGATCGTAGTGGGTTTTTGTTGTGAATATATTGTAGTGAAACTGCTTCACAACATTCAGAGAAGTATCTCATGAAATACTGTCGATCCATAATGAATAATAAATATCGAGGATAAATTATATCCAAAACGTGGCATTATTATTATCAACGTAACATATAAACGATCGTAGTGGCTTTACAGTGATACTATATTGTGGTGAAACTGCTTCACACCATTCAGAGAAGTATCTTATAAAATACTGTCGATCCATAATAAACATTCACAATATGTTACTTGTTATTTGTATGTAACGGTATACGCTGTGAGGTGAAAATCGACGGCAAAAATATCGAGTGTTACTTTTACATACAACTGATCTTTCCACCTTTGTGATTATAACATTTGAGTCCAGCTTTATCGGCATGGTTATTTCCTTGGATTTTGACTTCCCGTTTTATGAACACGTTCCCTTGAATCCTGACATGTCCAGAAACCCAGCAGAGAACTAAACGTCAACATCTTCAGATGCAAGCGGGGTCGGGACTCGAGAGTGTTTAAATACAGATTTATTATAACTGTTAAATTATCATAGTACCTTAATGGAGTTTAAAATTATGTGTTTATTACATCTTTTAATTTGTTCTTAATTGGTGAATTTAATGTGAGAAGAATACAAGTGATAATGGAATATTTAATTATATAATTGTCACGTTTTCACAGAAATTTCATGCCGTGAGTGAAATCAGAATTGCAGATCTCGAAAACCAGTTTTATAGTAAGTATGAAATGAACAAGTCAAAGCGAGACCGTTTCATTGAAAATTCGTTATGAAAATTATTCTAATTGCAAGTATTTTTACATACTTGATAATAATTTGTATTTCATTATGTTTGGAAGAACCTGTTCATGAATCATTCCTATGTACGTTATAACTGTCATATAAGTGGTCACTTATAACCTAACTGTCGTATCTTAAATAACCTATTCATGAATATATAGGAGAGTAAAATTAATGTTTTTGTATTATATATTCAATAATATTACTTCGATTAAAACTACAACACAAATCTTACTCTCCGATAAATTCATAAATAGGAGATTCAAGAAACGACATTTGGATAAAGTGATCAATTTGGACAGTTCAACATTTTACAAGAATTGAACTCCAGAAGTACAATACAAATGAAGTTTCAGTTATCGGCTTGTTGCATGTTTTCTCAACATTAATTATTTATCACGTGCTCAATCGTACCCCCAAAACTTGACTGATGAAATGATGATTATTATACGCTAAACGACCCCACCAACAGCTAGAATAGATGGATGGATATATATATATATATATTACATTGTCTTTTTTCACATCCATTCACATATAGCTGATTAATAATCAACTGACTACATAGGATAGTACAGAGATTACAAGATGATTAAATATACCATTTAATTTCATTAGTATGAATATGATTTCAATCCGATATAATATTGAGGGAACCTAATGTACATGGGCAGAGATCTGAATAAGATTTGTATATGTGTATATATATATATATATATATATATATATATATATATATATATATATTTGTATTAGTAAAGAACTTACGCAAAAAAACGACCCATCTTAAGGTAACCAAACGGTAGATTTGTCAGTCAGCAAATACTAATCCGTAACCTTGAAATTGTGCAAGATATCTTTCCTTCCTCACCCACCCCACCCTGCAACGGTACAACAGAGGGTGGAGGGTGCTGTTTTTTAAGATCAGAATCCCGTTAGATTGATGGCCCACTAATATCACAGCGGGGGGGAGGGGGGGGGGGGGATTCGCAAGGTAAATTGTACTGTGCTGTTCATAATGACTACAGCTTGAAAAACGCAGAAACATTTTTCAGGGGGAGATATCAGAGATGTGTTCATAAGTGGAACTTTAAAGTTGTGACCTAGCATAGATGGGCCTTGGTAGGTTGATAACGCTAGGTTATTGGGTGTGTGGAATTAAAGCATACACATTACTATTATAAATTAAAAAA
Source organism: Brachyptera putata (assembly GCA_907164805.1). Lineage (NCBI taxonomy): Eukaryota > Metazoa > Arthropoda > Insecta > Plecoptera > Taeniopterygidae > Brachyptera > Brachyptera putata. Next base: position 2,827,271 of record OU015475.1, read on the forward strand.
CATGAACTTTGACCCCAGGGCTGAGCTGTCGGTGACCATACTTCTTCACCGCAGATAAAAGTATGTCAGTTTCCAAAAGTCCGGAACACATTATAAGTATGAACCGTTTCTGTGATATATCCGGACATTACCAGCATTGGTATTGAGAGTAAACCAAACACACAAATGTTGATATCTTCTACTTTCAACCAAGTCACTTAGGCAATGTTCACTTCTTTCCATTAACAGCAGATGTGAAGTTTATCATTACACAATGGGGAATAAAATCAGTGATGGGACTGAATTAGTATAATTAGGCATATCACTTTACTAATTGAAGGGCGTGGTTGATTAGTGGGCCTACTTTATCTAAGTATTTGCTTCGAGGACTGTGGGAAACCATAAAAAAACCTCAGGATGGATAGAAAGCATTGAAAAAGTGTATATATATATATATATATATATATATATGTGTATATATATATGTATATATATATATATATATATATATATATATATATATATATATATATATATTTATTGAATATTAATCAAATCGAGTATAAATGTTTCGCTGATGTATTTGTGTCGAGGTTTATGTCTACTCCTGTACCACGATGTCGGATCACAAGTGTTTTGCGAGCCTCGATATCCCGGCTTTGTCTCGAGACTTGTAGGGGCGGTGTGGGACGAAGCAAGGGGTGGGGGAGGGGATGATATAACGGTTTTCTCCGCGATATTATCCGCAAGATTAGACAGATTCTCTCGTGGCTACAGTGACGTGCTAAGTAAAAGTTGCTGTTAAGAAGTAAGAGAAAAAAAAATGACGATTCATTTCGAAAATTCATCATATTATATCTTTGTGATCGAGATGACTATTGGTTATGCAGTATCCCCACCAACAAATAGGTTATCTGGGGCAATGAATGATATTTTTTTAAAATCCCCATTAAGAGCTAGGTTATTTGGGGCAATCGATATATGGTATTTTTATCAATATATCCACCAACAACTAGTTCATTTGGGGTAACGGATGAATGGATTGTTATTTCAACATCCCCACCTACAGTGAGGATATTTGGGGCTACGAAACATGTTTACAATTATCCGTGCTTCGTACTGGACTTCAACCCACACCTGAATTCACTTCCTATTTACCGCTGAATGAGCCACGAGAGTGGATCATTCCTCAATTCACTTTAGTTTGTCCATCATCCATCATTCATCATTCATCATCCATCATCCATCATCCATCATTAGGTCATTTGTACTCCACACATCCTGGATGTTGACGAAGTTGTCAATCAACAACTATAAACAGCGGTTTTCAAAAATACATCCCTAATCAGTGATAAGATTGATGTTAGGGCCCATATCACCAATAATAAAAATGTGTTTCAAGCTAATTCATCAATTGCAGTACAAAAATACCATTGGTAACCAAGAGTAATAAAAAGCTAATCCACTAATTATCGCTCAATCAACAAATTTATTATTCATAAAACGGGACCTTGGCAAAATAGCATGAAAACCAAAGTGTTTAGATTTAGATCACATTCCATACATCAAATACAATCGCATATCCTGCGTCTACTCATTCACATCAACTAACAATAAAACAATTCTTTCAACTATACACTTTTCCTCTGCTAAAACATCCCTACTAATTCATCCCCATACAGTTTAGCACCTATATATTTCCCGTCACTGACTATACCCCCAGTTTAACCTTGGGGCGCATCCACAGAAACCTCCATATAAACCCAGACACCGAGAAAAGGACACTTCCTACATGAAAATCTTTTTTACTATCATCTCTCAAAAATAGGGTCACATATTTGTGTAGGTTTTTACAGCTGTATGTTTTGTTAAAAAATGCGACCGACCTGAGCAGGTTTCTGTTATGTAAGGGAGGGATGATGCAATTTAGGGGTAGCTATTGTCTGAGTTAGGGTGCTGCGCGCGCAGGTAGGAGACGGGTGCTATAGGGTGACACATTGCTATGGCAACGATAACCTGTGGATTCGCTCAATTAGTTAACTGTTGTTTAGCGTTTTTATTATTGCTAAGTTATGTGGGGTTACCTGCCTTGTTCATATTTGATTGAGGTGACTAGAAGAACGCTTTGAATATATATATATATATATATATATATATATATATATATATATATGTGTGTGTTGAATATACGAGTATGAATTAATCGTTTTGATGAAGAAACATTCAATACAATTATATGCTATGTGTATTGTATTGAATGTTTGTTCACAAAAGCGACTACAATTCTTCATCAGTATCATAAAGTTGATACATTATGAGTCGTTTAAGTTTGCGAGCATATATATATATATATATATATATATATATATATATATAAATATATATATATATATATATATATATATATATATATATATATATACATATATATATATATATATATAGGCGCGTCGGAACACTCTGAAAGTTGGTGGGGGCAAGCTCAATAATTGCGACCCACGGAGCAAGGAAGTATGGGGTGCCAGTTTAAAAAAAGAATGACAGCTAATTCTAACGAAGGGGGTTTCAACAGGAAACAACGAGACAAATTGAGTCGTGCAAGACCATTTTCTTGACCCCTTGGCCGAAATTTAGGGGGGGTAATGCACCTCATGCACCCTACCGGTTCCGACGCCAGTGCACAGGGTTTATTGACGGTATGTGATGATGATCACTTCGGTGAATGAAATATTCGAAGTTTTATGAAATTTCGAGAGAACTTGGCACCTCTACCTGTATGATAAATCATCCATTATTGAAACGACTGGATATGGTTTATGTTAGAAAGCTGTGTACAACTATGATTTTTTGGGAATGAAAACTGTAATTCGGTGATTGAAGTATAATTTGAAAGAATGATATGTCAATAAATGTAGAAAAACATCTATGAGGTTGTCAGGTTCAAGATTTTTTTTTTTTTTTTTTTTTATTGTGATACTTTCAAAGGACAAATTGCATCCAATCATAACATTCTAACATTCTTGAATACATATAGTGACTTTATCAGGAGTGATAACGGGAGAACGGAGAACGAATCGTTGGATCGACACCGGTGGCTGATAGAGGTTCACTAAATACACCTTCTTGTGGAAGTTTTGTTAGGATCGTATGGTTAGATTTTGTGCTAGAGCAAAAAATCACATTGTCATTTGTCATTTTTTCAACATTGTATTCCCCATAAGCGAATTCCAAATCGTGATTGTCGGGGAACGAAATTTTATATCGACACTGGGTAAGCAGTGGTGGATAGATGGTCACAGACTACACGCGTGGTGCAATTTACGTCCGGATATGATGTCTGGTTCCCTCGCGAGAGCCAAACCGCGATCGACCGAAGTTACAAAAATCAATGGCCCAACTTAGGTTAAGAGCGTTAATGGGAGAACGGCGAGTCGGATCGAGACCGGATTGGTACCAGCAGATAGGTATTGACGAGACGAACATTTCGTCGTTACACCCATCTCGTTGCGAATCTCCGTTTCTGCACGGCGGCAAAAACAAAAATTCAACATTGTTTTAACATTGTATTCCCCATGAGCGAACTCCAAATCGTGATTGTCGGGGAAAGAAATTTTATATCGACACTGGGTGAGCAGTGGTGAATAGATGGTCACAGACTACACGCGCGGTGCAATTTGCGTCCGGATCTGATGTCTGGTTCCCTCGCGAGAGCCAAACCGCGATCGACCGAAGTTGCAAAAATCAATGGCTCAACTTAGGTTAAGAGCGTTAACGGGAGAACGGCGAGTCGGATCGAGACCGCATTGGTACCAGCAGATAGGTATTGACGAGACGAACATTTCGTCGTTACACCCATCACGTTGTGAATCTCCGTTTCTGCACGGCGGCAAAAACAGAAATTCAACATTGTTTTAACATTGTATTCCCCATAAGCGAACTTCAAATCGTGATTGTTGGGGAAAGAAATTTTATATCGATACTGGGTAAGCAGTGGTGGATAGATGGTCACAGACTACACGCGTGGTGCGAGTTGCGTCCAGATCTGATGCCAGGTTTTCTCGCGAGAGCCGAATCGTGATCGACCGAAGTTGCAAAAATCAACGGCTCAACTTAGGTTAAGAGCAATAATGGGAGAACGGCGAGTCGGATCGAGACCGCATTGGTACCAGCAGATAGGTATTGACGAGACGAACATTTCGTCGTTACACCCATCACGTTGTGAATCTCCGTTTCTGCACGGCGGCAAAAACAGAAATTCAACATTGTTTTAACATTGTATTCCCCATAAGCGAACTTCAAATCGTGATTGTCGGGGAAAGAAATTTTATATCGACACTGGGTGAGCAGTGGTGGATAGATGGTCACAGACTACACGCGCGGTGCCAGTTGCGTCCAAGTCTGATGCCAGGTTCTCTCGCGAGAGCCAAATCGTGATCGACCGAAGTTGCAAAAATCAACGGCCTAACTTAGGTTAAGAGCAATAATGGGAGAACGGCGAGTCGGATCGAGACCGCATTGATACCAGCAGATAGGTATTGACGAGACGAACATTTCGTCGTTACACCTATCACGTTGTGAATCTCCGTTTCTGCACGGCGGCAAAAACAGAAATTCAACCTTGTTTCAACATTGTATTCCCCATAAGCGAACTCCAAAACGTGATTGTCGGGGAAAGAAATTTTATATCGACACTGGTTGAGCCTTGGTGGATAGATGGTCACAGACTACACGCGCGGTGCCAGTTGCGTCCAAGTCTGATGCCAGGTTCTCTCGCGAGAGCCAAATCGTGATCGACCGAAGTTGCAAAAATCAACGGCCTAAGTTAGGTTAAGACCAATAATGGGAGAACGGCGAGTCGGATCGAGACCGGATTGGTACCAGCAGATAGGTATTGACGAGACGAACATTTCGTCGCTACCCCCATCTTGTTGCGAATCTCCGTTTCTGCACGGCGGCAAAAACAGAAATTCAACATTGTTTTAACATTGTATTCCCCATAAGCGAACTCCAAATCGTGATTGTCGGGGAAAGAAATTTTATATCGACACTGGGTGAGCAGTGGTGGATAGATGGTCACAGACTACACGCGCGGTGCTAATTGCGTCCGGATCTGATGTCAGGTTCACTCGCGAGGGCCAAACCGTGATCGACCGAAGTTGCAAAAATCAATGGCCTAACTTAGGTTAAGAGCAATAACGGGAGAACGGCGAGTCGGATCGAGACCGGATTGGTACCAGCAGATAGGTATTGACGAGACGAACATTTCGTCGTTACACCCATCTCGTTGTGAATCTCCGTTTCTGCACGGCGGCCAAAACAAAAATTCAACATTGTTTTAACATTGTATTCCCCATAAGCGAACTTCAAATCGTGATTGTCGGGGAAAGAAATTTTATATCGACACTGGGTGAGCAGTGGTGGATAGATGGTCACAGACTACACGCGCGGTGCCAGTTGCGTCCAAGTCTGATGCCAGGTTCTCTCGCGAGAGCCAAATCGTGATCGACCGAAGTTGCAAAAATCAACGGCCTAACTTAGGTTAAGAGCAATAATGGGAGAACGGCGAGTCGGATCGAGACCGCATTGGTACCAGCAGATAGGTATTGACGGGACGAACATTTCGTCGTTACAACCATCACGTTGTGAATCTCCGTTTCTGCACGGCGGCAAAAACAGAAATTCAACATTGTTTTAACATTGTATTCCCCATAAGCGAACTTCAAATCGTGATTGTTGGGGAAAGAAATTTTATATCGACACTGAGTGAGCAGTGGTGGATAGATGGTCACAGACTACACGCGCGGTGCAATTTGCGTCCGGATATGATGTCTGGTTCTCTCGCGAGAGCCAAACCGCGATCGACCGAAGTTGCAAAAATCAATGGCTCAACTTAGGTTAAGAGCGTTAACGGGAGAACGGCGAGTCGGATCGAGACCGCATTGGTACCAGCAGATAGGTATTGACGAGACGAAGATTTCGTCGTTACACCCATCCTGTTGTGAATCTCCGTTTCTGCACGGCGGCAAAAACCGAAATTCAACATTGATTTCAACATTGTATTCCCCATAAGCGAACTTCAAATCGTGATTGTCGGGGAAAGAAATTTTATATCGACACTGGGTGAGCAGTGGTGGATAGATGGTCACAGACTACACGCGCGGTGCAGTTTGCGTCCGGATCTGACGTCAGGTTCACTCGCGAGAGCCAAATCGTGATCGACCGAAGTTGCAAAAATCAATGGCCTAACTTAGGTTAAGAGCAATAACGGGAGAACGGCGAGTCGGATCGAGACCGCATTGGTACCAGCAGATAGGTATTGACGGGACGAACATTTCGTCGCTACCCCCATCTTGTTGTGAATCTCCGTTTCTGCACGGCGGCAAAAACAGAAATTCAACATTGTTTTAACATTGTATTCCCCATAAGCGAACTTCAAATCGTTATTGTCGGGGAAAGAAATTTTATATCGACACTGGGTGAGCAGTGGTGGATAGATGGTCACAGACTACACGCGCGGTGCAATTTGCGTCCGGATCTGATGTATGGTTCTCTCGCGAGAGCCAAACCGCGATCGACCGAAGTTGCAAAAATCAATGGCCCAACTTAGGTTAAGAGCGTTAACGGGAGAACGGCGAGTCGGATCGAGACCGGATTGGTACCAGCAGAAAGGTATTGACGAGACGAACATTTCGTCGTTACACCCATCACGTTGTGAATCTCCGTTTCTGCATGGCGGCAAAAACAAAAATTCAACATTGTTTTAACATTGTATTCCCCATAAGCGAACTTCAAATCGTGATTGTCGGGGAAAGAAATTTTATATCGACACTGGGTGAGCAGTGGTGGATAGATGGTCACAGACTACACGCGCGGTGCCAGTTGCGTCCAAGTCTGATGCCAGGTTTTCTCGCGAGAGCCAAATCGTGATCGACCGAAGTTGCAAAAATCAACGGCTCAACTTAGGTTAAGAGCAATAATGGGAGAACGGCGAGTCGGATCGAGACCGCATTGGTACCAGCAGATAGGTATTGACGAGACGAACATTTCGTCGTTACACCCATCTCGTTGTGAATCTCCGTTTCTGCACGGCGGCAAAAACAGAAATTCAACATTGTTTCAACATTGTATTCCCCATAAGCGAACTCCAAAACGTGATTGTCGGGGAAAGAAATTTTATATCGACACTGGGTGAGCAGTGGTGGATAGATGGTCACAGACTACACGCGCGGTGCCAGTTGCGTCCAAGTCTGATGCCAGGTTCTCTCGCGAGAGCCAAATCGTGATCGACCGAAGTTGCAAAAATCAACGGCCTAACTTAGGTTAAGAGCAATAATGGGAGAACGGCGAGTCGGATCGAGACCGCATTGATACCAGCAGATAGGTATTGACGAGACGAACATTTCGTCGTTACACCCATCACGTTGTGAATCTCCGTTTCTGCACGGCGGCAAAAACAGAAATTCAACATTGTTTTAACATTGTATTCCCCATAAGCGAACTTCAAATCGTGATTGTTGGGGAAAGAAATTTTATATCGACACTGGGTGAGCAGTGGTGGATAGATGGTCACAGACTACACGCGCGGTGCAATTTGCGTCCGGATCTGATGTCAGGTTCACTCGCGAGAGCCAAACCGTGATCGACCGAAGTTGCAAAAATCAATGGCCTAACTTAGGTTAAGAGCAATAACGGGAGAACGGCGAGTCGGATCGAGACCGGATTGGTACCAGCAGATAGGTATTGACGAGACGAACATTTCGTCGTTACACCCATCACGTTGTGAATCTCCGTTTCTGCACGGCGGCAAAAACAGAAATTCAACATTGTTTCAACATTGTATTCCCCATAAGCGAACTTCAAATCGTGATTGTTGGGGAAAGAAATTTTATATCGACACTGAGTGAGCAGTGGTGGATAGATGGTCACAGACTACACGCGCGGTGCAATTTGCGTCCGGATATGATGTCTGGTTCTCTCGCGAGAGCCAAACCGCGATCGACCGAAGTTGCAAAAATCAATGGCCCAACTTAGGTTAAGAGCGTTAACGGGAGAACGGCGAGTCGGATCGAGACCGCATTGATACCAGCAGATAGGTATTGACGAGACGAACATTTCGTCGTTACACCCATCACGTTGTGAATCTCCGTTTCTGCACGGCGGCAAAAACAGAAATTCAACATTGTTTTAACATTGTATTCCCCATAAGCGAACTTCAAATCGTGATTGTCGGGGAAAGAAATTTTATATCGACACTGGGTGAGCAGTGGTGGATAGATGGTCACAGACAACACGCGCGGTGCAGTTTGCGTCCGGATCTGACGTCAGGTTCACTCGCGAGAGCCAAATCGTGATCGACCGAAGTTGCAAAAATCAATGGCCTAACTTAGGTTAAGAGCAATAACGGGAGAACGGCGAGTCGGATCGAGACCGCATTGGTACCAGCAGATAGGTATCGACGAGACGAACATTTCGTCGCTAACACCCATCTTGTTGTGAATCTCCGTTTCTGCACGGCGGCAAAAACAGAAATTCAACATTGTTTTAACATTGTATTCCCCATAAGCGAACTTCAAAACGTGATTGTCGGGGAAAGAAATTTTATATCGACACTGGGTGAGCAGTGGTGGATAGATGGTCACAGACTACACGCGCGGTGCAATTTGCGTCCGGATCTGATGTCAGGTTCACTCGCGAGAGCCAAACCGTGATCGACCGAAGTTGCAAAAATCAATGGCCTAACTTAGGTTAAGAGCAATAACGGGAGAACGGCGAGTCGGATCGAGACCGGATTGGTACCAGCAGATAGGTATTGACGAGACGAACATTTCGTCGTTACACCCATCTCGTTGTGAATCTCCGTTTCTGCACGGCAGCAAAAACAAAAATTCAAGATTGTTTTAACATTGTATTCCCCATAAGCGAACTTCAAATCGTGATTGTCGGGGAAAGAAATTTTATATCGACACTGGGTGAGCAGTGGTGGATAGATGGTCACAGACTACACGCGCGGTGCCAGTTGCGTCCAAGTCTGATGCCAGGTTCTCTCGCGAGAGCCAAATCGTGATCGACCGAAGTTGCAAAAATCAACGGCCTAACTTAGGTTAAGAGCAATAATGGGAGAACGGCGAGTCGGATCGAGACCGCATTGGTACCAACAAATAGGTATTGACGGGACGAACATTTCGTCGTTACACTCATCACGTTGTGAAACTCCGTTTCTGCACGGCGGCAAAAACAGAAATTCAACATTGTTTCAACATTGTATTCCCCATAAGCGAACTTCAAATCGTGATTGTCGGGGAAAGAAATTTTATATCGACACTGGGTGAGCAGTGGTGGATAGATGGTCACAGACTACACGCGCGGTGCCAGTTGCGTCCAAGTCTGATGCCAGGTTCTCTCGCGAGAGCCAAATCGTGATCGACCGAAGTTGCAAAAATCAACGGCCTAAGTTAGGTTAAGACCAATAATGGGAGAACGGCGAGTCGGATCGAGACCGCATTGGTACCAGCAGATAGGTATTGACGAGACGAACATTTCGTCGTTACACCCATCACGTTGTGAATCTCCGTTTCTGCACGGCGGCAAAAACAGAAATTCAACATTGTTTTAACATTGTATTCCCCATAAGCGAACTTCAAATCGTGATTGTCGGGGAAAGAAATTTTATATCGACACTGGGTGAGCAGTGGTGGATAGATGGTCACAGACTACACGCGCGGTGCAATTTGCGTCCGGATCTGATGTCAGGTTCACTCGCGAGGGCCAAACCGTGATCGACCGAAGTTGCAAAAATCAATGGCCTAACTTAGGTTAAGAGCAATAACGGGAGAACGGCGAGTCGGATCGAGACCGGATTGGTACCAACAGATAGGTATTGACGGGACGAACATTTCGTCGTTACACCCATCACGTTGTGAATCTCCGTTTCTGCACGGCGGCATTAACAGAAATTCAACATTGATTAAACATCGTTTTCCCCATAAGCGAACTTCAAATCGTGATTGTCGGGGGAAGAAATTTATATCGACACTGGGTGAGCAGTGGTGGATAGATGGTCACAGACAACACGCGCGGTGCAGTTTGCGTCCGGATCTGACGTCAGGTTCACTCGCGAGAGCCAAATCGTGATCGACCGAAGTTGCAAAAATCAATGGCCTAACTTAGGTTAAGAGCAATAACGGGAGAACGGCGAGTCGGATCGAGACCGCATTGGTACCAGCAGATAGGTATTGACGGGACGAACATTTCGTCGCTACCCCCATCTTGTTGTGAATCTCCGTTTCTGCACGGCGGCAAAAACAGAAATTCAACATTGTTTTAACATTGTATTCCCCATAAGCGAACTTCAAATCGTGATTGTTGGGGAAAGAAATTTCATATCGACACTGGGTGAGCAGTGGTGGATAGATGGTCACAGACTACACGCGCGGTGCCAGTTGCGTCCAAGTCTGATGCCAGGTTTTCTCGCGAGAGCCAAACCGCGATCGACCGAAGTTGCAAAAATCAATGGCCCAACTTAGGTTAAGAGCGTTAACGGGAGAACGGCGAGTCGGATCGAGACCGGATTGGTACCAGCAGAAAGGTATTGACGAGACGAACATTCCGTCGTTACACCCATCACGTTGTGAATCTCCGTTTCTGCACGGCGGCACAAACAAAAATTCAACATTGTTTTAACATTGTATTCCCCATAAGCGAACTTCAAATCGTGATTGTTGGGGAAAGAAATTTCATATCGACACTGGGTGAGCAGTGGTGGATAGATGGTCACAGACTACACGCGCGGTGCCAGTTGCGTCCAAGTCTGATGCCAGGTTTTCTCGCGAGAGCCAAATCGTGATCGACCGAAGTTGCAAAAATCAACGGCCTAACTTAGGTTAAGAGCAATAATGGGAGAACGGCGAGTCGGATCGAGACCGGATTGGTACCAGCAGATAGGTATTGACGGGACGAACATTTCGTCGCTACCCCCATCTCGTTGCGAATCTCCGTTTCTGCACGGCGGCAAAAACAAAAATTCAACATTGTTTTAACATTGTATTCCCCATAAGCGAACTTCAAATCGTGATTGTCGGGGAAAGAAATTTTATATCGACACTGGGTGAGCAGTGGTGGATAGATGGTCACAGACTACACGCGCGGTGCAATTTGCGTCCGGATCTGATGTCAGGTTCTCTCGCGAGAGCCAAACCGTGATCGACCGAAGTTGCAAAAATCAATGGCCCAACTTAGGTTAAGAGCGATAACGGGAGAACGGCGTGTCGGATGGAGACCGGATTGGTACCAGCAGATAGGTATTGACGAGACGAACATTTCGTCGTTATACCCATCTCGTTGTGAATCTCCGTTCCTGCACGGCGGCAAAAACAAAAATTCAACATTGTTTTAACATTGTATCCCCCATAAGCGAGCTCGAAATCATGATTTTCGGTGAACGAAATTTTATATCGATACTGGGTAAGCAGTGGAGGATGGATGGTCACAGACTACACGCGTGGTGCAATTTGCGTCCGGATCTGAATGGCCTAACTTAGGTTGAGAGCGATAACGGGAGAACGGCGAGTCGGATCGAGACCTCATTTGTACCAGCAGATAGAAAGAAAAAATTTGACTTTTCCAGATTTTCCAGTCTTGTAGACACCCTGCTAATCACCAAAAAACTGATATTCCACTAAATCTATTCCCATGAATTCGTTTACCATTGTTCCCTACACATCAAATCACGGCCAAATCTCCCGTAAAAACACCCTCTATTAAACTAACAGTAAACCATCCATCCAACTGTCATGATTTCAGGTATATATTTGTTTGCATGTTCACCGCACAGTTTGTCGGCCTAATGACACACTCTCGACACCCCCCTCGTCCCCCACCACCCCTCCCTCCCCTCAATCGCGATCAACTGCACGGAAAAGTGCAGTTAATCGCACTGATCAATAACTAACCGCACTTAGCAATGTCAACAATGACCATCACGTGTCCATGTGTCATGATATCATGACGGTAGTCACGTGATTATGACGGTCATATTTATACTTACAGTCACGCGATAATGTGTTGATAGATTCATTGATAGAGTCATTGTCAGATAATTGGGATTGTCTAAAACTGTTAAGCCTCAGCCATTTCGCCATTTCATTATATATTTCATTATATTTTATAAAAGAAATTGTTTGTACATGCTGACTAAATATTTTAATATAATGTAACATGCATCCAGAAGACAAAAATAAACGATATTATTAATATTACTGAATCATACTGAGACTGGTGGATATGTCGTCGGGAACTGTCATTCGATTTTTCGATTTTCGACTTTTTTCAATTTTTCGATCATTCGATTTTCTGTCATGGTCGACCATCCTGATAAGGGTGCATCGTACTTTTTTTTTAATACATCGAAACTTGAGACAAAATCATTGTTCCCCAATTGAGGCTATGGATGAGAGTAGGATCGTTTGAACGGGTCACCACAAGGGTGATCTTACCACCCCATTTTATTTATTTTTGAAATTAAAAGCAATAAACTTTGACACCAGGTCTACGCTGTCTGTGACCACACTTCTTCGCCGCAGATAAAGTCTTCAGTTGCCGAAACTCCGGAACACATAAGTATGAACTGTTTTTGCGATATAGGTCGATACTGGAATAGTTTCTCAACAACAGGTTACCAACGAATCTTTCTAGCTATCCAGAAAACACCTAATGGAAATAACCTTTCATCTCATCATCCCAACATTGCATATATTATTCATCGACGCCAATAGATCTTGGTCATCAGTACAATGCGTCGTTGAACCCAATATAGATGATTCTATAAATGTATTTTCGGAACCATCCAGCATTGGTCTAGGCTAAGGAGAAAAATCACGAAGAACCCGATGGGTTAACAACTCCTGAAATCCGGTGTACACTTGCTATGAAATCCCTGAAATCCCCTTGAAATCCTTATGCAATCTGTTGACATCTCCTGAAATCACTGAGATCAACTGAAATCAGGAGAACACCAAATTTGCGAGCTGGTAATCCCTCGGAAGAACCCCTGTAAAATTGGACATTGGCTGGGAACCAAAGCCCGATAGCCCCCTCACCTCCCAGATAATACGAGCCAATTAAGCTACCTCTACCGGTAATATCGATATTATATCGAACAGGTCTAATCACAGACAGCTGCCCTGTCACCTTCTATGCCCCTCACCTCCTGGACCACTAGAAGCGAACGCATTAGCAACAGGTCTGATCAGAAAGCTGTCCTGCTACCTTCTAGGTCATGGCCTCTTAGTACTCTAAATATTCTCCCGCCTCCAGTAGTGCCATTGCCAAGGTCGTAGTCAAGGACAATACACACGCTAGATCGTGACAGATCTTGTGTCATCTAGTTGGCCGTTACAAAAGAACAAAGATGGCCGGTGACGAGTGATCGATATCTTGCGCATAATCGATATGTGCGACTTTGAATGTTTAAAAATAGAACGTGTCACATGGAAATGGAATGATTTGTGAATGAGTGATGAAGAGTGAATTGACGAATGTATGGTTTGTTTATGGTGATTGGTTTATAGTGTTGGTATCTATTGAGAGTAGTAAGTTCACCTTCTATAGCTTAGTCAATTCAGGAATCGCTTTAGAAACTGATGAAGTCACCGTTGGGCGTGAGTCTTGGATAAGGCATGGGTTTTTGTAAACGTCCTTTCACTTATAATCGTTTCATTATCACCTGCTCATTTGTATCCCCAAATAACTCAGCTGTTGGTGGGGTTGTTAAGCGAACAATAATCATAAGTTCACCTTCATTATATTTTAGTTCAATCACTTCACATGTAGATTGGGATATGAAGCCAACACAGACCAAAGTTATAAATATAAATAAACGTGAATGAAAAAGCCTAATAGGCCTATCAGTTTTTGCAGCGCCCCATTATCATCCCTCTCCGTTGCGACTGCTGTCTGTGATCACTTAACCTCACTTCAATCTTACACTTTCCAATTCCCTGTTCATGAATATTAAAAGAGTGAAGTTTAAATGATTTTATTTTATATTTGATGACATTACTTTGAGAAATACTACAATATAATGTGTTATCACTGATTTATACATAAATAGGAGATCGTTACTTCTAAGTGATCACTTAACTCAACTGTCGTATCTTTAATTATACCTATTTATGAATATATTTAGGAGAATATAATTTATGCTGTTGGACAATATACAACCCTGAAACTAGATTTCAACGAATGTTGACGATGTATATTTCCCTAATTTTAGAGAAAACTATCTATCTTCATGTCAATTTCAGAAATTATAATCAATTCATTCGTCCTCCAGGACCTGGCTCTTTTTCTGAGTCATGACGTGGACATTACTAGAATCTGTTCATGATATACAGAATAGGTAATGGAGGTAATAGGTATATAGGTACAAATTGGTAATATGTAACTGGAGGACTAAAATATTCATTATAATCTCTGAAATTGAGATAATGATTTCTAGTTTTCTCTGAGACACATTTCTAGACAGCGGACAGCGTAGACCTGGTGTCAAACTTCATTGCCTTAAATTTGAAATAATTATAAAATGGGGTGATAAGATCACCCTTGTGGTGACCCGTCCAAACGACCCCACTTTCATCCTCAGCCTCAATAGGGGTACAATGATTCTGTATTAAGTTTTGATGTTATTAAAAAAAAAAGTTTTCTCTAGAAACAGGGAAATGCATCGTCATCACTTATCAAAATCCAGTTTCGGTGTTGTGATATCCTCTAATTAATCCAAGTTCTAGTCTCTTGGAGTTAGCAAGCCAACACGAAATTCATTTCGTAATGATCCAAGTCCTTACAAACGGGAAACGACACAATGCGTATCATATTTCACGGACAATGGCGTTTTAACAGCCTTCTAAACAAGCAATGCATGTTTTTGACAGCTTTCTACTTGTCCAAGACTTGGTCTTACTTTGTTGTGGAAATAGCTGTATGTTACTGTTGCTATTACCACGCCTGAATCGGCACGACGGACATGGAATTGTATCCGAGAAAGATGAAGGCTCGAATCACCCGTGTGTTAATGGTGTGAGATAGGGGGGACGGTCGCTCGGAACCTTCATCTCTAGTGAACACAAGTTACACATAGAGATGAAGGCTCGAACCATCCGTATGTTAGTGATGTAAGATGGGGGGACGGTCGATTGAAATCTTCTTCTTTGGGTAAGAGTTTATCATGTTCTCATAGGAAGGATATTCACAGATAGTCCTGTTGTATAACTATTATGTATTCTGTTTACTTGTATCAAAGAAAATGTTTTGCATTAAAACCGTTTCAACAAGCTTCAAATAGCTTTAAACTGTGTCAATTTCATTTGAATTGTTTTGTTCGAAATTGTCACAATGATAAAAACTTGTATCCAACGCCAAAGGATATTAGTTGTCATCACATAGTGTCGTTAAACTCAATATGAGCAGAATATATGAAATGAATAAAATGGGAAAAAAAATATATATATTGAATATATGATACTGATGGATAATTCCAGTCGTTTCGATGAAGAAACATTCAATACAATATACATAGTATATACAATATACATATTATTGTATTGAATGTTTCTTCATCAAAACGACTAGAATTATCCATCAGATACATTATGAGTCGTTCAAGTCTGCGAGATACTTGACATATATATATATATATATATATATATATATATATATATATATATATATATATATATTCATACATCAAACGATTAAAACAGTGTTGTTAAGTTGGTATTCAGCCTCTTACTACCGTGGACACAAGTCCATATCCTGATTGTCGCTATCAGGTTGGTACTGGCATGCGGTGACCGCGGCGCGTGATTCGCAGTATAGTCCGGCAGTCTGGTCGAAATCAATACACTGTGCTATATACGAGGAGACGACCCGATATATGGGCTAGACTCAGAGGAAGTAGAACTAGGAAGTAGAACGAGGAAGTAGAACGAGGAAGTAGACATGTTGATATGGGCTAGACACACAGGGAGGTGTTGGAAGTAGTACGCGAGGAAGTAGACGTACTGACGTGAGGTATATAGAGAGGGTGTGGATATAGGTTAGACAAAGGGGATGTTGTGAGAAAGAAAACTACAAAAAGGTTACAAAAAGGAAGTATTATTGGGTATATGATTGTATTTTTGACCCCACATAACGTAGTTGTTGGTGGGGTCGTCAAATATCACTAATAATAATCATGAAAAATGTGTAAATTAATTTTTCCCAGAATGATTATCCGTTCATCTTATTAACGTATTTTTCTCACAGAGTTAGCGCAGAAACCACGATATTTTGTATTATTGTATATGTATAAGCGATTAGTGAACTGTACTAAAATTTAACTGTCCCAAAACCCAGCTGACCTAAAAATCGAATGACTACTAAAAACCAACTCGCCTACAAACCAACTGATCCAACTTGACGAGGGTTCCCTCGTCATTATCAGCTCCTTACTGAGGTCAAGACCGACTCATTCCCACTATCCAAAAACATCTGATAAAATAACCCTTCATCTCATATATCATTCACCGACGTTGATAGACCGTAATCATCAGTAGAGTGCGTCGTTAAACCCGATATAAAAAATCCAAGCTGATCCAAGATAAAACTGACCAAATTTAACATTCATCTAAACGAATCTATAATCCAACATAATAGCCCTATCTCTCTCTATTTCAAAAATTACTACAAACATCTGTTGATCCAATCAGGGCAAACCTTGCAGTCTCCTAATATCAACCAATCACAACTAATCAGCAATCTGAAAACAAATTTGATTGGCTATCGAAAAGGATCAATAGAGATAAGTTACATTATTTGATTTAAGACTATACTAGCATCAAGGAGAGATGGAGGTTTGGAACAGCCGTGCGCTAGTGGTGTGGGATAGGGGGGACGGTCGATCGGAGACTAATTTCTTGTGGATATCGTTTTATGGTATCGTTGACTGTTTCGATCGATTGTCTCCCCTATCTTTCATCAGCAACGGTTGGATGTGTCGAGACGCTGAAAGTTGATATGACAAGCCACTCGATGAGATAAGGATGTTAATAATTGATAAAAAAAGTTCCAGGAAAATTATCGGGATATTTTAACATCCAGAACATTTTCCTCGAACTTTTTTTTATGAATTATCAACTTAATATGAAGTATACACAATTATTAGTGATTGTAGAGCACTCACTGAAAGAGTAGAAGTATGTTTCATTTTCCTCTTTCGAGGAAATCGGTGAGGCAAAAATTAAAAACGGATATAAAATACAAAAATATTTCGAAGTTCCTTATACTTAGGCCTACATTCTGAATATTTCGATGATGAAAGGTAAAAACCATGCATTGACCCAACAGATCATAAGCCTCTCAAAGTTATATTTATATGAATATATTTGTTGATTTATGTAGGCTTTCACAAGTATTATGTTTCAAGTAATTGATATTTTCAGATTCTTCTTGATTATTTGATAATATTCAATTCCAATGAATAGTTATAACAACGTTTCGAATGAACGATGCACTTCATTCGAAACGTTGTTCACTATTCACTGGAATAATTGAACCTTAATAATTTCAAAGAAGAATCTGAAAATATGAATCACTTGAGATATACATAATATATCGATATAAATAAACAGAAATATATATTTCAATATAGAGGCATATAGTTTCAAGATTATAAGATCTGAAAATTTGATAGCTCGTTTCTGTTCGTTCGATCTCTAATGATCACTTTTTTTGTCACATCTTCAATTTTCTTTTATGAATAAATATGAGAGCGAAATTAATATAGTTGTATTTGTATTTCATATATTTTGAGAAGGTGACTTGACTACATCATACATTTTTACCATCCCTCCTATTCCTATATATTCATGAATAGGTTATTGAAGATACGACAGTTAGGTTATAAGTGACCACTTATAGGACAGTTATAACATACAGGAATGAGGCACAATGTGTTTCTGTTGCGATAGTTCTCCGATTATTTTCAACACATAGGCCTGACTATCTTCAAAAACTGAGATTTCACTCAATAATTTTCATTGCTCTCCCATAACTGAATGGTGTAATACACCTATCTGGGAGAATATATTTTTTATTTATTACCAATAACGATGACTATTTTGTACAAGAAGTAGGCCTATATTTCGATTAGAATAAATTGACAATTGTTCAGGCCCAAGAGTGCAGGAATACGATTGAACACATTCAATTGAATATAAATATTGTAGACTATATTTATAAATAACTGAAGTTATTTCCGAAGTCATATTATTACATCTAGAGCTCAATTGTTCTTCATTATTATTCGTCTAATTTTCAATTTATAATAGATTATTATAAGAAATAATATTTTGAAGATAATTACCGACGTATAATTTCTGCTCAAGTATCGATATGTATCATTTTATCAATTTAGATAAATGATTCTACATTTCATTTTGTTAATTTATATTTCACAGCGCACGAAGAAATTATTCTTCATAACCATGCTATGAATGATGCTCAACGACCCCACCAACAGATAGGTTATTTAGGGGTACGAATGAGTGGATGTTAGGGTTTGCAATAACTCATGCCTTATGCGCGAATCGAACCCACACTTAAGTTCCAAGATAGTGCCTTGACTACCCGAGCTAGTCGGGCGTCTCCGACGGAAGAGGGTTATATGATAAGAGGTGACCTTATATAGACAGACTAGTTAAAGACAGCAGAAATATATAAGTGACTTTCATTCATTTATATAACGTGAAGATACCTCAAAATCAATCAAATTTAAGGGTCATCACAACTCAATAATGACGATATTTATTTTCCCTAATTTTAGAGAAAACTAGAAATCATCATCTCAATTTCAGCAATTATAATCAATTTTTCGGTTCTCCAGATACCACGAGTCATGACGTAGGCATTACCGATTCTGCATAGAAACATCACTAGGACACAGTAATGTCTACGTCACGAGTCGGAAAAAGAGACGAGTCCTGGAGGACAAATACATCAATTATATTTTCTGAAATTGAGATTATGAATTCTAGTTTTCTTCCAAGTTCGGGAAATGAATATCATATTCGTTTAAATCTAGTTTGAGGTTTCGTCCTTTAATATTGTATTCTTCATCATTACCATTGTTTACCCCGTGAATCGTCGGATATATATAATGGAGGTCAAGTAAATGTCTCTAGGACCAAGCCAGACAGTTTCGTATTCGCAAGGCTGTCTTGGTTGCCAGTATAGTCGACCAGCCACACAGACACTAGCGGATCAATACCAGCTAACCCTATCCAATGCCAACCTAACCGCACGAAAAACCACTCCACGACTGCACAAACACTTACCGTATATGTTGATTTAGTGATCAAATGTTGGTAAATCCATTAAGAAATTAGAATCCTGTACAGATGAGAATGAGTAGATTTTTTTATGTGGAAAATATTTTTTCCCGCCTTTTGGCGGAGAATGGAGGATTTTTTTTTTTTGCGTAGCCATTTTTGTTTTTTGCACACTGCGAAAGTCTCTGTATTGGGTGTTCACGTACGTGTGAGAAAAGTCCGTTTTTATTCAATAGGTGCATATATTACAGGTGATAATTCAGACGCGATTTGAACGATATAAATTTGAAATTTTTAATGAATAAATTTGATGGAAAAATTCACGAAGATTTTCATCATGGTGATTCCAAGAAAATGTGTGAAAATTACGGAAATAATGGTCACACAGAAATAATTATCGAATGGATGATGAATCAAAAATTGTAATAACGTTCTATATTCAAATTAGAATTATTCAAATTTGGAACGAAAAATCAATTCGGCAACCGTTACAACGTGAATTCCAAGAGACCAACCGCCACATATTAATTAAAATTTAAAATTAACCAACAATAAAACTCACATCACTTTTTCGAGGCTCGAAATAAACACAAATTCAATAATAATTATATTCAAAACCTTATTTCAATTCACTACTATTTTAAGTGATAAAAACTGAATTTAGGACCGTTTTCAGTAACGTTACGATATTTCGAGAGCACTAACACTACCACATCCACCCCGTACCAGTGCGGACTACAACTGAATTCAACTCGCGTCGGCGCACAAAACACAAGTTACAACCGTTACGACAACTACCGCGCTCTAGTAGCGAATCACGAGAACTAAATACATGCGACCAAGCCACGCCTATGAGGAGTTAGGGGCGGGGGTTAATCAATGAGAAATTAAAAAAAGGCGTGGTTTATATGTATTTATCTGAGGTTATATTTGATAGTCTAGGAGGAGTTAGGTGAGATCTATTAAAAGCTGATAGTGATATATATATATCGTTTTGATGAAGATGAACATTCAATACAATATATACTATGTATATTATATATACTTTTTTAATATTAATTCAAAGTTCCATAATATATATATATTGTATTGAATGTTGATTTCTCGAAACTACTAGAATTAAACATCAATATCATATATTCAATATATATGCAATATATATATATATATATATATATATATATATATATATATATATATATATATAGGATATATATATATATATATATATATATATATATATATATATATATATATATATATATATATATATATATATATATATATATATATATATATATATATATATATATATATGACCGGACAACCTGAATTGAATCAAGACAAGGATAAATGGATGGAGCTAGAATTTCTTCATTCAGAAAGATGGTTGACGTTGGTGTGGGTAGGTTGTGTGGTTCGTTGAAGATGGAGGAAGGAGTGAGGGAGGGAGGAAGGGAGGGAGGGAGGGGAAGTGTTATAAAAGTGGTAAGACTGGTAGCGTCGTCGATCTGTTTTCAAATGAGAAAACTGTACCACAGTTCGAAATTCAAATTCAAATGATATAAAAGCGAGAAATGGAACGGTGTGGGTTCGAGAGAAAATATTCGAACGAGTTGAGGAGAAGAAGAAGAAGAAGATTTGCACACGCGATTGTCGAATCGTGGGAAAAGTTTCGCATTTGTTTTGTGTTTGAGTGTGAGTGACTATATGTGTATATGTGTATGTGTGTGTGACTGTATATATATATATATATATGTATGTGTGTGTGTGTGTTCTTGCAGAAATGAGCGCCAAAATGTTGTATAGTGCAAATGGCATGTTCCAATTTTTACATTTGGGCCAAAACCACGTGGGGTGAAGAGAAGTGGGAGGGGGAAGCGTTAGGTTTGGCAGTTGACAATGTAACGATTTAAAAGTAATTATTCGATATTGTATACAAATATATTATATGCTCATATTATATATATATATATATATATATATATATATATATATATATATATATATATATATATATACATATTTATATATATAGAGATTAAAACTGTGTCACTTGAATATATCTGAGAACTTGTTGAATCATGGGAGAAACAAACTAAATATCAAATCAATATGTGTTTTTTTTATATAGAAAATATAGGCCTATACTTATTGATCTGATATTTATGGTTCAAATAGATAACATATCAGCTTGAAGACTGGACTTCCAATCATCAGGTTCTAACAATATATTTTGCTACATTCAGCAGTCTTAAAACAGACAATCGAAAACGAAGAGATGTTCACTCACCATAATGACTGACGTGTGACACAGCTCACTTCCTGCAGGATATCCACCTCTCATCCCGTCTCATCCCGTCTGGATCACACCTGGAACACGAAGAAGAGAGAAATATCAATATACAATTGTTTCCATACCATTTGATTCAGTGAGAGAGGCATAGACCTATGTATAGTCATCATTCGAATATATAGCATTATGTATGTTATCTCGCAGACTTCAACGACTCATAATGTATCAAATGTATGATATTGATGGATAATTCTAGTCGTTTCGATGAAGAAACATTCAATACAATATGCTATGTATTGATATATTTTTCTCATATGTATACATAATATATATATTGTATTGAATGTTTCTTCATCAAAACGACTGGAATCACCCATCAATATCATATATTCAATATACACACACACACATATATATAATCATTAAATTTATATATATATATATATATATATATATATATATATATATATATATATATATATATATATTATATATTATATATATATGAATATGAATATGCATATACAATTTGTAGAGATTTTTCTAGAACTGAATTTTCCATGACTGTTCCAACATCACAAATGTACCATCATGATCGTCAAATCACGGAATAATCCTTCATTAGCTGTGCCTTGAATCAGAACCTCACACAGTAGCTTAATGCACGCTTGTATATTGCATCAGGAAGTGCAGCGCATCAGATATGCGACGGTATGCACGGACGACCTCTGTGCAGCGTTGCATAACGCGAGGCCAGGAATGCACTTGAATGTGGCCTTGGTGGACTGAGTGTTAGCGAGGAAATAATGCAGTTTGTGGATGCATGTTGCCATGTTGCAGTTAATGCGTCGTGGTTTCTATGGTGGATATATTGATCGGGTGGAGGTTTCATTCGAGTTACTTTATTACTGGAAGTGCCACATTTTCATGAAATTAACATGGAATATATGTACGAATAAATGAAATAATAATTTTCAAAAATTAACGTTCATTTTCTACACTGATTGACACTTATTCGAGTTTGATTTCATAACTGGACGAGCCTCATTTTGAAGCAAAAAACAAAAACTGTAAGAATGAATGAATGAATAAAGTGATATTTTCCATCAAATGCCAGTAAA
This sequence comes from Brachyptera putata, assembly GCA_907164805.1. NCBI lineage: Eukaryota > Metazoa > Arthropoda > Insecta > Plecoptera > Taeniopterygidae > Brachyptera > Brachyptera putata. The sequence continues at coordinate 2,850,028 of OU015475.1, forward strand.
GAAACGCAATCACCAACATTATGATGAATACAGAAAGAAGAAATGAGGACCGGAAAAAAAAAAAAAAAAATTGAGATAAGAATATTTTTTCTTCCCAATGCAAATCTTTGAATTGTTTACTATCCATCCCTTAGATTGACTGATGAATGCGTTATATTATAATTGAAGCGTGAGTTTGAGAAAAGAAAAAGTCGGAGAAAATAGTCGAAAACGAGGAAGACCAAAAATAAGATGGGAAGAAGTGATGAGGTAATATGTGGAATTGAAATTAGAGAATCGTGAGAGAGAGTGGAAGGCGAAGAAGAAATATATGGAGGAAGCTTGTGGAGAGAGTGGAACTATGAAGGATTTTGAAGATGGCGAGCACGACACATCACGTGTAATTTGCCCAACTTTGGTTCATTAGATGAAACCCCTAATCCGACTTTAATTGGATATTGGGTAGGATTTTATATTCATTCTACGCAGTGACAACATCTTCCTCAATATTAAATATATATATATATATATATATGGTAACGAAGTCTTTACGGTAATTTGCCCTCTTGGAATGAGATGTGGTCCTAAAAAGGACCTTTTTAGGACCACATCTCATTCCAAGAGGGCAAATTACCGTAAAGACTTCGTTACCATCCATCAGCGGCCCTGAAAACCTTCGTTCATATATATATATATATATATATATATATATATATATATATATATATATATATATATATATATATATACATATATAAATAAATCATGTGTATATTCAACTTCTCGACTGTTCTGAATCGTTCTCTTGCGCCATCCTCCTGCAGAGCTTGTCCAATGCCCATTATGTAAGATATCTGTCACGTTGCACTTCCTGGATGCACTGTGTATGCAGTTATCAGCGCAGTTAGAGACGGCGATAAGAAATGGCGCTGGTTGATGCGTCATAACCGGCACACTGCATCAAGGAAATCATTTAATAACTTATATAATATAGAAGATTAGATGTATGTATCTTTTTGTATATTATTACAGTACTGTGTTGTGTAATTTCCCGCCACGATATGTAGATGATGTGTTCGTGATGTGTGACTATACAAATGGAATTTAAATATGTAGAGAAGAAGGATATATATCTTACATATCCTCTTGAGAAATTATGTGAGTTTGTGTTAAACATCATCAATTCTGTAATTGACAAGTCAAATTTGCCACAAATTTTATTCCATCTACAAAATAGTCCCCTATCAGGTAGTGTTTATGTAGGCCTACACTCAACAGCACAAAAATTGGGATTTTTTTTCAGGGTCCTGAAGTCAATACGATCTGTTCGACTAGTATTTATTGACTTGGGGACTCTGAACAATTTCCCCAATTGTTGTGCTGTTAAGTGTACAAATGCATATATCTTCTGGAAGAAGTCGGCGTGTTTCTATTATACCATTATTTCATGTACCGTAGTTCATTTTCACTTTCAGCTATTATAATTCCAAATTTATAGTGAGTTGGACTTTTCAACCCTGATAGCATACCTGCTACTTATACTGTCAAATAATCCTAGCTAGTAATAAATGAAATCACGGCCTCTCTGAGTTTATCGTTCTCGCTGCACATGCACGTGCATACCGTCACGGTCCCCAGTATGACGTGCTCACAAGTTCACCTTCTTATATGCAGTACGTTGCACTTTGTGCATCGAGCATGCAAGCCCGGTACTGAGGTTGCATTTACCTTGCGGCAATACGAGTGGTGGTTGTTAATTGCATCCTATGCAAGTGGAATATAATATGCAACCAGATGCATTTAATGTTCATACCGAGGGCTATAGAAACATCGACTTGAGATGTTAATTGCAGTTTTTAATGTGTTTACTAGGAAATGTTTGAGAGGAGAAAATGAGATGGAGAAAGAACAATCGAAGGTATAGAGAAGTAGATTCAGAAAGAAGATTGAGGAATTTTGAATTGTTTTGAACGACAGTATTGGAAAAAAATATTGCGTAATTTGGTGTGAATTGATGTTACCTTATTTACGGATGCGACAGAAAATTTCAAACAATTTAAATTTTCCATATTATTCAAGAATCACGTGGAAGAGTTGGTAGTTTTCTCAGAAATAAGTGCGATAAATATCGTGATTATTCATTAAAATCTAGCTATGTCCTTTAAGTAGAAAAAGCAAGAAAGATTCGGAAGAAAATGAGAAGATTTATCCAGAAAAAAGCATTGAAAACTTTTCTCCCAACAAGACTTTTGAATTGTTCAACTTTTCTTAGCTCATCACTTCAATTTTTACATCGTGTTGAATGAGCTATTATGCCTATATCTGACTATTTCGTCGGAGTGGTAGATCGTCCTTTTGGTGCCCCGTTTCTTAGACTTTTATCGTTTGCAGTTATTGGGAAACAATGGATTTGTGTCAAGTTGTCGATATAATTTAAAAAAATAATATATCATGAATGAGGAGTGATATGAGCAAGATGGTGAGAATACATTGTTTTCCTAAATATCTGGGACATCATTTCTCGTACTTTGTCACCGTTGTAAAAATGATTACTTCGCCTAACTGTTGTATCCTCAATCTTCAATTTATGAATATATAGGAGAGTAAAATCTATTATGTATTCAGGAAAGTAATTTGAGTGAATATGAGAAACCTATTATGTGGATTTTATTCTCCTATATATTCATGAATAGATTGTTGAAGATACGACAGTTAGGTTAAGTGATCACTTAGAAGTAACACTTGTATTCATGAATGTATCAATATTCATCCAAGTCATTTTAATAACTATAAAATATAATTACATAAATTTACTCTTCTATATATTCATGAATAGGTTATTGAAGATACGACAGTTAAGTCAAGTGATCACTTAGAACAATCACAATGTACAGGAATGTGGTCAAAGTTGATCAAATATTCCACAGATAATGAATACTACAAATAGATAAGAATGAATAAACTAAAATAATATATGAGATATTATTTAAATATGCTATAAATGAATATAGGAAGAAATATAAATGACAATGTATGTAACTGATTCAATTAACAGTGCATGCATGACCGGACTGCATATAATCACAAGTCACATATCAGCTATGCACTAAACGTTGCAACTGCATTCTTGCATCACTACCATGCACCAACAACAGGTGGGCCGGATATACTCGGGGCTAGGCCACGTTGTTTTATGCAACTCATGTGTCACGAGACTTGGATGGTCGCGATCGACCGTCGCCCCTGTATGTTTAGTGTAGACGAGAAGAAGTGTCGAGCTAGCAATTGAGATATTGGTAAAATGCTAAGTAGTTAATGAAAGAACAGCCCTGTTTTTTTAGGTGGTTAATCAACAGGTAGAGATTAGGTGGGGGTACGAATGGAGAGGGTATATCAACTGTACTGATGAGCAAGTCTCCTAGAGCTCGACCGACCTCAAAACCAACTGTCCTAAAATTCAACTGTACTAAAAATCTTCTGATTTAAACTTCTAATTCTAAATCTTCGGCCAACTTGCCCTGAACTAACTCTTTTCTGAACCAATTCGTTGACAATGTATTCATCTGATGGGACTAGAAAAATTTTCTATAGTTCTGAACTCAAATCAAAGCAACATTCGAATATATTCCACTAATAAAATAGTTTCACAATTCGAAAATAACAGATTATAGGCCTATACATTCATAACTAATTTGAAATTTCAATCAAAACTAATTTTATAACTAATTTGAATTCAAAAATGCCGAGAATAAAAAAAGTTATACAATTAAATTATAGATTTATGGATCATTCATCGCTTAAGATGAACAGCCTTCATGAATAAATTAATATCCTATCGAAGAGATTTTATTGCAAGGACGTCCATCTTGGATTGTGCAAACCATGAACATGAAACACCCACTCACTCACAGCCTATTAACAAGGTTGTCATAACAAAGGCATTGCATGATTTTATCAATATAAATGATATATTATTATACTGTTTAGCCTTCGTGTGCAATGTAGAACTCATATAAGTTGGGCCTAGGATGCCTCTTTGGATCTGCTGTTCAATAATATATATATATATATATATATATATATATATATATATATATATATATATATATATATATATATATATATATATATATATATACTGATGAATAATTCTCGTCATTTTGATGAAGAAACATTCAATACAATATATATGAATATTTTCAAAATTATATTGGACATATATTATATTATTTGTTGAATTATAGCTATTCAATACAATTGAGAATATATACATAACTTATAGTATATTATATATTGTATTGAATGTTTCTTCATCAAAACGACTAGAATTATCTACGTTAGTTATAAGAACCATCATCGAACCGACAAAATAGTTATAACAACTGATTCATAACTACGATTAATATAATATAGGCCTAACAATAATTGTAGCTACATCTTATAAAATACTGTCGATCCATGATGAACATTCACAATATGTTACTTGTTATTTGTATGTAACGGTACGCTGTGAGGGTAAAATCGACGACAAAAATATCGAGTGTTACTTTTACCTACAACTGATCTTTCCACCTTGTTATTATAAATTAGAGTCATTATCATTTTCCACAAATATTGTCTGCATCTTATTATGCATTTGTCGACTTTGAATCTTGCACTGTTGAAGTTTCATTTAAATCATGTAAATCTGTAAATCACCCCGATGGGAACTTTTTGCCCTAATGGAGGGCATTTGCTTGAAAAATATGGAAATTCATTCATCTCCACAATTTTTTTCTATATACCCCCTATTTACGAACTAGCGTAATTGACCAAGGCCCGATATTATCAAGTCCCGTTATACCTTATCTGAGAGTTGGTGAAAACAGATACCATGTGTAACCATGGTGCCAGCCTATTAAACTGCCAGTTAGAGCTACTTACATGTTGGGTAATCTCGAGCCTAAAAGTATATCAAATTTTCAGATAATTTGGTGCTCTTCAATGAATGCTTCATTTTTGTGAATTCAATCAGTTTCAAGATAATACGTCAATGAATACCAAGAATGTGATGAAATTCATCGACATGTTATCTTAAAATTGATTGAATTCACACAAAAAATACGATATCTCATTGATTGAAGGTGCATGCCATTATCTAGAGTTAATATACTTTTTATGAATCACACTGGCTCGTATGAACATGGAAAAACATGATGAAGATGAATCTCATCATTTTTGTGAGCTCGATCCATGCATGTAACCCTTATGGAAGTTGGAACTATCCCGATATAGACAAAGACAGTGGGAAACCACGGAAGACCCCTGTCTGGATGGTCGGGCACGGCGGGAATCGAACTCCGGTCTCCCGGATTACGGGTCAGCGGGCTAGCCATGCTCTTATCCACGCGTCCATGTTAATAGGCCCTATACGATGAACATGAATTCGATTTCTTCATGGCTGATTAAATTACTAGGATTATGTGCACTTGGCTCATATAGATGTGCTGTTCACCTCACTGTGGAAAAAATACTGGTATAGGCCTAAGTTTGCGCGTTATTTTTAATGTTGATTGAAGAATATATGTCTGTATGCCTATATCAAGTTGCACTCGATAATACTCTATGAAAAATGGATTTTGATCCAAAATTAATAGTCTATGTTTATTCATATTTGTTGACAATACAGCCTCGAAGTCTCAAAAGAACCAAGAGGTGTAAGCTTCTGTTGGTTTACTTGTATCCTCAGCCCTGATTAGGAATTATTGATAGTGGGCCTATATCAGAAAGTTTCGGATGTCAAAAAAAATTGTTAAATATTTTTCCCACATAGGCCTATGTTTTATGAGTCATTGATCAATTCATGAAAATGTTGGAATATTCCATATAGCCTAATCTGTTGGAGAGATCCAATATTATAGATGGTTTAGTGGATCAAATTGTTATTAGCTCATTGAATGATTCATATTGTGAGCCAACGTAATTAATAAAATATGAGGGAGTTGTTATAAGTAAAATCCATTAAATACTTGAGAATTCTGTGATATTGGTCTATAGGACTAAATATTTATATGAGATTCTGTTGGCTATAATTCTCAAGTCGTTTTGATGAAGAAACATTCAATACAATATACATATATTGTAGAATATATTATGTATATATGTATATGTACATAATGTATAATATATATTGTATAATTGTATACTATTTAATGTTTCTTCATCAAAACGACTATAATTATCCAACAGAATAATATATTTACCTTCATAATGAGTCGTGTAGGTCTGCGAAATAATTA
>OU015475.1:2856781-2866781 GCA_907164805.1 Brachyptera putata
ATCATCTGGACTATTCATAGGACCTAATAAATTACAGAATAACAATTTAGCATAATATAATTTTTTTTAACTAATTTGAAATTATAATTTCAACTAATTTCATCACTAATTCGAATTTAAAATTAAAAATGCTGACAATAAAATCAGTTATGAAATTAAATTATAGATTTATAGATCATTCATCGTCAAGATGAACAGCCTTCATGCATAAATTAATTTCCTATCAAAGAGATTTTATTGCAAGGACGTCCATCTTGGATTGTGCAAACCATGAACGTGAAACACCCACCCACTCACAGCCTATAAACAAGGTTGTCATAACAAAGGCTTCCATGATTTTATCAATATAAATGATATATTATTATACTGTTTAGCCTTCGTGTGCAATGTAGAACTCATGTTAGGCCTAGGATACCTCTTTGGATCTGCTGTTTAATAATAATAATATATATATATATATATATATATATATATATATATATATATATATATATATATATATATATATATATATAATATATAATATATATACATATATATATATATATATACATATATTAATATATATTATATATATATATATATATATTTATATATATATATATATATATTAATATATATATATATATATATATATATATATATATATATATATATATATATATACACACACCGATGGATAATTCTTGTCATTTTGATGGAGAAACATTCAATACAATATACTATATGAATATTTTTAAAATTATATTGGACATATATTATATTATTTGTTGAATTATAGTTGTTCAATACAATTACGAATATATACATATAGTATATTATATATTGTATTGAATGTTTCTTCATCAAAACGACTAGAATTATCCACGTGAGTTATAAGAACCAACATCGAACCGACAAAATAGGTACAACAGCTGATTCATAACTACAATAAATATAATATAGGCCTATAACATTGATTGTAGCTACATCTTGTAAAATACTGTCGATCCATAATGAACACTCACAATATGTTACTTGTTATTTGTATGTATCGGTACGCTGTGAGGTAAAAATCGACGGTAAAAATATCGAGTGTAACTTTTACATACAACTGATCTTTTCACTTTTGTTATTATAAATTAGAGTCATTATCATTTTCCACAAATATTGTCTGCATCTTGTGATGCATTTGTCGACTTTGAATCTTGCAATGATCGAAGTTTCATTTAAATCATGTAGGCCTATATCTGTGAAATCACCCCAATGGGAATTTTTCACCCTAATGGAGGCATGTTCATATAAAAATAGAGAAATTCATTCCTCTTCACAATTTTTTTCAATAGACCCCCTTTTTACGAACTAATGTAATTGACTAAAAAGTATATCAATTTCCAGTTAATTTGGTGCTCTTCAATGAACACTTCATTTTCGTGATTTCAATCAGTTTCAAGATAATACGTCAATGAATACCAAGAATGTGATGAAATTCATTGACTTATTATCTTGAAAGTGATTGAATTCACAAAAATACAATATCTCATTGATTGAAGTGCATGACATTATCTTGGAGTTGATATACGTTTCATTGAATCATACTGGCTCGTGAACATGAAGAAATAGTGAGGTTGAATTTCTTCATTTTTGTGAGCTCGGTTCATGCATGTACCCCTTATGGATCATCCCGGTATTCACGTCAAAGACAGTGGGAAACTACGGAATACCCCTGTCTGGATGGTCGGGCTCGGCGGGAATCGAACTCCGGTCTCCAGGATAACGGGTCAGCGGGCTAGCCATGCTCTGATCCACGCGTCCATATTAATACGATGAACATGAATTCGATTTCTTCATGCCTGATAAAATTACTAGGATTAGGCCCTATGTGCACTTGGCTCATATAGGTGGGCTGTTCACCCCACTTGTGGGAGAACTACTGATTTAAGTTTGCGCGTTATTTTTGATATTGATTGGAGAATGAATGCCTGTATGCCTATATCAAGTTGCACTCGATAATACTCTATGAAAAATGGATTTTGATCCAAAATTAATAGTCTATGTTTATTCATATTTGTTGACAATACAGCCTCGAAGTCTCAAAAGAACCAAGAGGTGTAAGCTTCGGGTTTGGTTTTTCCCCTTGTACCTCAGCCCGGGTTGGGAAATTATTGATAGGGGGGGCCAAATAAAAAAATTTACAAATGTCAAAAAAAAAAAGAAAAAATTTTTTTTCCCAAAGGCCTTGTTTAATAAATCTTTGATCAATTCACAAAAATTTTGGAATTTCCTAACCCTTTATTTTTTTTAAAAATAAATTAAATATTATAGTAAAGTTAAGGTCATTGAATGTTTCATATTTTTACCATCGAATTGATAAAATATGGGGGATTTGGTAATAAGTAACACCCAATTGAAAAATTGTAATTCTGTGTTTTTAGGTCTATATTTCCCAAAAATTGGGGGTTGGTTAAATTTGGAGTCTTTTTTGATGAAAAACCCTTTCAATAAAAAATTACAATATTGTAAATTATTATGTATATTGAAAATTTCCAAAATGTATAATATATTGTAAATTTGGGAGCTTTGAATTTTTTTATAAAAAAAGACTTTTAATTTATCCAAAATTTAATTATTTACTCTCTTTAAGGAGTCTTTTTGGTTGCGAAAAAATTTAAAATTAATTATAATTTTTTTAAATAGATTGAACATAAAAGTGTCTTAAGAGCTTTTCGTTAGAATCTAAATTTTTTGGGATTTGAAAAAATCCCAAAATCATAGGATACCAGAAGCATCCATATTTATAGCCATTGAAGTGGTTGTTATAGTCAATGCATAAAGGACGTGTAATAAAATTAAAAGGGGATCATTTTTTTTTTTTCCATATATAAAAAACCCTTTTTTCCAAAGTATACTTTAAAATATTTTTTAAAATAGAAAAATTTTTCCTTCTCTTTTAAGAGGGGATTAAACCACTTCCCCGGGGACTTTTCCCCCACCACAAACATTTTTAAAATTAAACCTTATTTGTGATTCAATGTAACAATGTATGGCCTAGCATATCTTTCCATTGTTCATATCATAAATTCTCCAATTAAAACATTATTTTATATAATTTATTCTGAATATCTTCTGTGTTGGGTTTAAATTAGGGCAAAATTTTGTTGATTTAAAAAATAAAATATACCCCTTTCCCCAATTACCCGAGAAAAAAATACTTTCCCCAGTCGTATATAGGAATAAAATTTCATAATTCCATTGACGGGGAAAAAAAAACGCCCATTTTTAAATTTGAAACACTTTTCTAGGCATAAAATATTGGGAATGTTCGTTTTGATTAAATTTAAGTCAAATTTTAGGTTAACAACAAAATAAAATTCATTATTGGGTAATACCCAAACATGAAAATAATGAAAATACAATTTTTTTTAAAAAAAAAATTTTTTTTTCTTTTTTAAAAAGAAAATTTAAAGCAAAAAAAAAAAAAAAAACCCCAAAGCGGCCTTTTATCAAAGGGCCAAAAACCCCAAAGCCCAACGGAAAAAAATGAAACCCCACCCACGCCTCCCAACAAAAACCCAAAAAAAAAACAAACCTCCCAAACCCTTTAAACATTCCCCTTTTCCCCAAACAAAACAAACAAACAAACAAATACCTTGTTTTCCCCGACAACATCATCTGTTTATCACTTGTTTAACACTGGTTAATAATTAATAAAAGCGAGTAAAGACGACGACGTGAACTGTGTACGAGGCTTGAACGAGCGAAAGAGAACACACTGAGGAAGTGTGGGAACGCGTCGCTATGCGCATCGAAAATTTACATGAAAATTTGGACACTGGTCGGACGCCTTGCAAGAATCATAAAATCAATTTTGGAAATTTTAAAAAAAAACGAAGAAATTTGGTTTAATTTGAGTTGTATTGAGAGTGGAGAATGAAGAAAATTTTTTATAACTTTTTAAAAATATAGTAGGTATATTCAAAGTGGGGAGTAGATTGTTTTTTAGTTTTTTAAATTTGAAATTTTCTTAGGGGATGTTTTGGTTTGTAAAAGTTGAAGGCTTCCTTTTCTAGGGAAAGGGGGCTTGTTTTGGTAAAAAAACGATAAAACGATTTTTTCAACAAAAAGAAAAATTAAAATGGGCCCAAATTGGGGGTAATGCAAAATTTAAACAAAATTGAGAATTACAAAAGAAGGGAGAAAGCTAAAAGGGGCATTTAAAAAAATTTTTGTTATAACCAGGGGTTACTCAGGGTTTTTGGGTTTTCACAAACCCCCGGAAAAAGGGTTTTTACCCCGTATTATAATAACCGCACCCCTATCAATATTACGTTTAAAATATTACGGCAAAAAATTATTTGAAACTTGATACAAAATCTTGTCCAAAATACCCCGGGTTTTAAAAAAAGGGAATCGCTGGTAAAGAAGGTTTCCCAATTCTTTTTAATTTTTTTGACCCCGGCGAGCGTCTGCCCAATACTTTTTCACTCAGTAAAAATCTCATTTTCCAAAATTTCCGGAACCATTAAAAAATTTTAAACCCGGGTTTTCTGTGATATACCCGGGGACTTTAAACCAGAAATTTGGTATTGGAGAAAACCCAAAACACACAAAATTTTTGATAATTTTCTATTTTAAAACCCCAATTTCACTTAGGAAAGTTAACTTCTTTCAAAAAACAGCAGATGTAAAGTTTTTTTTCCCCCAAGGGCCGGAAAACACTTTTATTTGATAATAGGCCTAAATTGTATGATTAGGCCTTCCACTAGTTTGGATTAGTTAGTCGATGGGTGTCAGGTTTCACAAACTGATCTGAAAAAATAAGGAAATATTTTGAAACGATAAAAAAATAAAATGAAAAAAAAAATAAATTTACCAATCGAATTTGAGAAGAACACTGACAGTTTTCTTTTGGTTCCCTACCCCAAAATTTTTCACCCCCAGAAATTATATCTAAATATAGAAAATGAAAAAAACCCAATAAATAAAATTTAAAATATTTGAAAATTGGAAAAAATTAGTTTTAAATTCATGAGGGCCTGAATAAAGTATGGCCTATTATCTCGGATTGGCCAGTCTTTTTATTGAAATCACAAGCTGGGACGATTTATTTTCAAAAAGCTGCTACAATATAGGCCTACTTCTATACAAGAGATTCCCTTAGGTTAGGTAGGCCTATGGGCCCCCAACTTAAAAATTGGGCTGGGGACGACGCCAGCTTTTTAATAATTGTTAATTTTTATTTTAAATTTGGGTTTTAGTCCAAGTAAAAAGGGATGTTTTTGGGAAAAAAATTTGTGGGACAATAACTTTTTAGCATATATAAAGAGTTGAAAAAAAATTCTAGGAACTTTTTTTGAAGAGTGTTTATTATTCGATTTTTTTTTATGGTCAGGTTTATAAAAAAACCCTTTGGGTCCTTTGGCCTACAAAAACCCAAACGGGAACGATCGTCAATATATAAAAAGGTTCTGCATTATTTTTTGGATGGGCCCTAATAAAGTATAAAAAAAATACAAGAATAGGCCTATTTTAAAAAAAATTTGGATGGGCCAAACAAATAATTAAAAGAAGTTTTAAGGGTCATAATGAATTAAATTCAGATCAATTGATAAATATAGAAATTATTATAGCCTAGAGGGCCTTTATTCAAATATAAATATCAATTTAAATTAATTTATTGATTTTTCTCAAGAGTTCACATAACAATTTGAAAATGAAATATACGGGGTTACTTAAAGAAGACAGTGGAATTCGACTTTTTAAATTTTCAGGGCCCGTTGATTTATCCCCAAAGATATGGGTGTCGTCGATGAATAAATGAAATAGTTTTAAAATAAAACTAAAAATTTAATCGGGCTCAGGGGTTTATACATTGTTTTAAATTTTAAAAGGGTTGAATCTCATACCTTGCCCCAATTTTTATGAAATAATTTGTGAACAAATTTTTTAATTTGTCTGAAATTTAATTCGAAATTCAAAATCAATATTCCGGGTACATAACGTCAGTTGTGTATGTTATATTTTAGGTATGAATATTTCGAATTTGTACATAAAATTGGAAAAGTTCCTATACATTTTAGACAAGGTTGTAATTATTTCCCCAAAAAAAATACAAAATCGGAGGTTGTAAAAATAAAAAGTTTCCCAAATTTCAAATTCAAAAAAAAATTTTAAATTTAAAATATATTATTATGTATAATTGAAATGAAAGAAGGGGAAACCAAAATATTTTTAAAACCCTGGGGTTTTTTATGGAAATTATACTAAAGGATTTTGGGAAAGAATAATTTGAAATAAAAAGTTTTACTTTCATACTTTAAAATTTTACTTGAAAATGAAATTAAGGCATTAAACAAATTTTTTTTTTAGCATTAAAATTTATTTTGTGAGCCTAACAAATTTAAAAAAAATTCCGAATCGGTTCATGAATATTGTTGATTGTAGCCTAAACTATAAGTAAACGTGGGAATAATGAAAGCTTCCATCAAATTGATGATAGATTTTGGTTTTTTAAAACCAACTCCCAAAAATTTTCACATATAAAAAAAAATTTGTGTTCCCCCTTTTGTTTAGGGGAAAGTTTTTTTATTTAAATTTTTTTAATTTTCTAGGGTAACCGGGAAAAATTGCAAATTTTTCTGATAAATTAAAAAAACCGTTTTCATTTTTTAATTTTAATAAAACTCTTGTAAAATACAAAACCCCTTAATCGTAAAAAGGAAAAACCTAACCCGGAAAGGGATTTTTATTTCAAAAAATTTAAAAAAAAACCAATATAAATTAATAAAAATCGTTTTTCGTCCCCCCAATGACCCATATTCATCAAACAAAAATATATATAAACCATAAATATCCATTCAAAATCAAATACTATCAGTCAATATAATTCGCACCGAATTTCTGTTCAATCAATGGTGAATTCAAAATGGCCGCCTAGCTCCCCCACCAAAACAACTGTCTGACTCAAAAAAAATTCCCGGGGTTGTCATTTGGAACTACCCCGGTTTTCCCCAATCACACCCCCACCGACAGCAGGAAACTCCCCCCCCAAAAAACAAGACCTTTAAAACCAACACAGGCGACATATTTTTTAGTAGGAAACGAAAAACCAAGAGCAAGAAAGGGGAGGGGAGTGAAAAACCTGGGTCGGCGTAATGAGCACAAAAGGGGAAATAAAGCCTTTTTTCACCCCCTTTGGGACCAAACTGAAGGAGCCCTAAATTGAATTTCAAAAAAGGGGAATGTTTCGATGGGTAAACACGTGGCTGTGTGTTTGGGTGGTAGAATATGTTCATTGCGCAGGACGGGAAAAGGGGAGAAAAAACCCAAAGCAATGTCATTTGGCCCAAAAACATAACTGTATTTTCCCCTTTTTTTACCAATTTTTTATAAGAAAAAATTTTTATCAATATCACAAAAAATGAAAAAAAAGGGAAAAAAAAATTTTGTAGGGAATGAGACAATAAATTAAGGGGAACAAAAATATTAAAATTAAGGGATTTCAATTTTTAAATAAGTAGGTGATAAGCCAAAGAAAATTTAGACTATCACTAATTGTATGAAAAATCTATTGGATAATGGTAACTTCACATCTGTTTTTAGGGGAAGAATTAAAACTTTTTCCTAAGTGCCCTTGGTTCAAAGTAGAATTTTATCAACTTCTTTGTTTTTGGGGGTTTACTCTAAATTCCCAATTTTGCTTAATGCCCGGATATTCACGAAAGGGGTTATATTTTATAATGTTTTCCGGATTTTTTGGGAAAAACGGGACAATTTTTTAATTGGCGGGAAGGGTATTTTTCACAGACAGCTCAGCCCGGGTGTAAAAGTGTTTGTTTCTTTTTAAAAAATTGGAATGGGGGGGTAAATCCCCAAAATTTTTTTATTTTTCGAATAAAATTTTTCTCGAGTTTGAATCATCAAATCTTTTTGATTCAAACGAATAAAAAAAACCCAGTCCAAAAAAATTTTTTTTTTTCAAGCAGATTTTAAAAAAAAAAAAATTTTTTTTTTAAAAAAAGGGGAAAAAAAAAAAATTTAAAAATTTTTAATTTAAAAAAGGGGGGAGGAAGGCCCCAAAAGGGAAAAAAAAATAAAAAAGGGGAAAAAAAAAATTTTTTTTTTAAAAAAAAAAATTTATCACAAAAATTTTTTTTCCTTTTTTTTGGGAGAATTGGGGAAAAAAAAAATTTAAAAAAAAAATTTAAAAAAGGGGGGGGGGTTTTTTTAAAAACCAAAAAAAAAAAATTTTAAAAAAAAAAACTTTTTTCCCCCAAAAATTTTTTTCCCCAAAAAAATTTTTTTTTTTCCTTAAAACCTAATATTCCCTTTTAAACCTTTTTTTTTTAAAAAATAATTAAAAACTTTTTTTTTGGGGGTTTTTTTTTTAAACCAAAATTTTTTTTTTAAATTTTTTAAAAAAAAAAAAAAAAAATTTTAAAAATTTTTTAATTAAAAAAAAAAAATTCTTTTAAAAAAAAAGGGAAAAAAAAATTTTAAAATTTTAAAAAAAAAAATTAAAAAAAAAAAATTTTTAAAAACAAAAAAATTTGGAAAATTAAAATTTTTTTTTGGGAAAAAAAAAAAAATTTTAAAAAAACCTTTAAAACAAATTTTCCCTTTTTTTTTTTAAGGGTTAAACAAAATTTTAAAAAAAAATTTTTTAATTTTGAAATTTTTTTCCATTAAAAAAAGGGGGTTTTTTTGGGGAAAATTTTTAAAAAATTGGAAAAAAAAAAAAAAGGGGAAAAAAAGGGGTTTTTAAAAAAAAATTTATATAAAAATTTATATATAAAAATATTTAAAAAAAATTTAAAAATAAAAAATTTAATATTTTTTTTTTTTTTAAAAAAAAAAAAAAATTTAAAATTTTTAAAAAAAAATTTTAAAAAACCCTTTAAAAATATTAAAAAAAAAAAATTTTAAAAACCCCCCCAAAGGGTTTAAAAGGTTCCCCCCCTCCAAACCCCCCAAAAAAAAAATTTTAAAAAAAAAATTTTTTTTGGGAAAAAAACCCAAAAAATTTTTTTAAAAAAAAATTTTTTTTAAAATTTTTTAAAAAAATTTTTTTTTATATTATTTTTTAAAAAAAAAAAAAAAAAAAAAAAAATATAAAATTTCCCCAAAAAAAAAAACAACCAAAAACCCCCACCAAAAAACCCTTAAAAACCTTAAAAAAAAACAAAGGAAAAAAAAATGGGTTTGCCCAAAAAAAATTAAAAAATTTTTAAAAATTTTACCAAAGGAAATTGCCCTTTTTTAAAAAATTTTCCCCCTTTGGCAGTTTTTTAAAATTTGGGAAAAAAAAGGAAATTTTTAAAAAAAAAAAAATTTTTTTTTTTAGGGGGTTTTTTGAAATTTTTTTTTTTTTGGGGCCCAAAATTTTTTTTTTTTTTTCAATTTTTTTTTTTTTTTTAAAAAATTTGTTAAAAAAAAAAAAAAAAATTTGGGAAAACAAAAATTGGAAAAAAAAATTTTTAAAAAACCCCCAAAAAAATTTGGGTTACCCCCTTTTAAAAAAAAAATTTTTTTTTGGGTTTTTTCCCAAAAAAAAAAAAAAGGGGGGGTTTTTCCAAAAAAAACAAATTAAAAAAAAAGGCCTTTAAAACCCCCAAAAATCTAAATTTTAAAAAAGGGGGGTTTTTTTTTAATTGGGGTTTTAAAAAAAAAGGGTTTTTAAAAAAACCCCCAAAAAAATTTTCCCAAAAAATTTCCAAAAGGGAAAACCCAAATTTCCTTTAAAAAAAAAAAAGTTTTTCCCCCCCCAAAAAAAAAAGGGGCCCCAAATTTTTTTTTGGGGAAAAAAAATAAAAGGCCAAAAAGGAAAAAGGGTTTTTCCAAAAGAAAAAATTTTTTTAAAAAAAGAAAAAAACCCCCCCCCAAAAAAAAGGGGCCCCCTGGAAAAAAATTTTAAAAAACCCTTTTAAAAAAAAGGGGTTTTTAAAAATTAAAAGGGGTTTTGGGGTTTTTTTTTAAAAATTTTGGGTTTTTTTTTGGGGGGGGGGAAAAAAAAATTTTTTAA